>ML431989.1:23311-57924 GCA_005239525.1 Nicotiana knightiana | reverse complement strand
CCCCCCCCCCCCCCTCCCCCCGATTTTTTCCTCCCCTGTTTTTAAAAACTCTAGCAGGGCTATTTTTCGCCAACGACAGATCCAGCCGGCGACCACTTCCCCCCTTCCTTGTTGTGATGCATTCAACTTTTTTTATGCTCCAAAAAGTCATGGTAAGTAGAAACAAAGATATGAAAAAAAAAAAAGATAAAGGAGAAACAAAGATCTGGAGAAATACAAGTGCAGATCTCAAAATTTTCAAAGCAGAAATGGGAGATTCACTACCTGGACGACTTAGAGGGCGTCGGTACTTGCAGCGACGCCCCAAATGGCGGCGGCCTGGATATCGGTGGATTGAGGACGGAGTTTGGTGCTGAGGAACTTGAAGAGTCTGTTACCTTTTTTTTTTCATTGTATTTCAATGTATCTCGCTGTATTTTATGTATTTCATTGTATTCACTGTCTTTAGTTATTTCTACTTTTTCAATATATTCACTGTATTTAACTGTATTCAGTGTAATTATATAATTTCAAAGTTTCACTTTGTTACATTGTTCTGTCCAGCAGTATGTATTCAATGTATTGTATTCATATATTTTTTTAATTAATATAATTTATGTATTCATATGTATATATGTATTCAAATGTATCTGCAACATGTATGCATATGTTTTTGCACTATAGATGACCTGTTATACTTCATGTATTCAATGTATTGTATTCATATATTTTTTTAATTAATATAATTTATGTATTCATATGTATATATGTATTCAAATGTATCTGCAACATGTATGCATATGTTTTTGCACTATAGATGACCTGTTATACTTCATGTATTCAATGTATTTTTATGTATTTAACTGTATTCAATGTAATTATATAATTTTAATATATAAATCTATTTATAAAGATACCACTAAAAATATTTTAGTAAAGATACCACTAAAAAGGGAAAGGATGGATTGAATCTTTGAAGATTGCTCTTTTTTTGGGGTGTTTTTTGGTTGAAATCTTTTCTATAACTGGAAATATAAATTTTGTGTGTTATTGAGTTTGTTGAGTTATATTAGGAGTATATCGCGTTAATTGATTCACTTACCGTTTTTAAATAGTTAAATCCTTTTTTTCTCGCAAATTCCATTACTATATTCACGAATACAACTCACTAATACATATAAATACAGTCTATACGTTAGCTGTAATTCCCTTTTTTTCACCGACTTTTCCTATTGTATTCATGAATAAATTAGATTAAATACATCGAATACATTCTATAACAAATTAAAACATAGCTATGAGAAGTAATCTAGTAAATAATAGTTATGAAAAGCTAATATTCACTAAAACATAGTGATTTTTGAAATTTCTCTTAAAGTAACTACGTATTTTTCTAAATCTGAAGGTATACAGATACAAACAGTGGTCTGAACTCCGGCGAGTGGACACCAAGAAAACGTACAGAACAGATAAAGGACAACAAATAGCTAAAGTTGAAATACTGGCAGAAGTACTCTGGGTATTGGCCAACTGGTGCAGTTTTGCCTTTTGCAGTGTATAATAGAGTAGTGTACACTTTTTATAATAGTAGATGGACTTTCCACGTCACTTAATTTTTTTGACTTAAGATTGGGCTTAATTTTTTTATGTGGCTCTATTTTTCATAGTAAAATTTAAGCTAGTACAATATTTAGTCATTAAAGTCATTTGTGTTGTAAAACCTACAGTAATGAGGATATTCACTACTCTTACTACTTTTATCCATGATATAAATAACCTCCAATTACTTATTATAATTATAATTGTGACTCTCACACCTCCATAAATTCTCCCCATGATATTCCCCCATAATCTCAAAGGTTAATGTCATGTTTAAGACAATCTTTTTGTAATTTTCAATGTAATAGTATAAACAGATACATGAAATGTGATATGGGATACACTTGAACACTTGATGAAATAAGAAAGTTATCTCTTCTTCTCTTATTCTACTTATCTTCTTATTTTATATTGTTACTTTGAGCTACATTTTTAATACGTTATCCGCACGAAGTTGAGCTTTTTTCGTTGTTCAGGTATATTTGTTTATTTTGTTTTCTTCGTCGCATATTTTGATTTCATGATTAGTGTCTTTAATATGCAATTTTATAATTTCTCACATCTTTAGATATGTGTAAAAATAAAGAATTCTATGTTTCTTTATTTTAAGTTATTTGCATGATTGTCATGTGAAAGGTGCTAATTTTTATGTTAGTAGAATTAATTGAGAGAAAAAGACTTGTTTTATGTTGTTCGACATTTAAAATTATGTTAAAGTTAGAAGACATGTTTGTTCTAGTTAACATCAAAGATATACTAATAATTTGAAGAAAAAAATAATATTATTTTCTATGAAATTATCACTTTAGTGTATATTGATCACAAATTTGATATAATGTCAATTTTTAAGATTCTTTACGCTATTATCCTAATAATTTCTAATTATTTATTATCTTTGATAGTTTTCACTATGTCGAATTTGTCAAAGCTTGAGTTTGTGGCACTTGGCATTTCTGGAAAGAATTACCTATCATGGGTTCTCAATGCTGAGATTCACTTAGCCGCTAAAGTCCTTGGTGACATCATTACTCAGGGTAATGAGGCATCAAGCAGGACAAAGCGAAGGCCATGATTTTCCTTCGTCATCATTTGGATGAAGGTTTGAAGGTTGAATATTTAACATGGAAGATCCACTTGAATTGTGGACTGGCCTGAAGGAAAGATATGATCACCTTAAGGCTACGGTATTGCCAAGGGATTGATGTGAGTGGATGCACTTATGTGTAACGATCCGGTCAGTCGTTCCGAGAGTTGTAGCCTCGTTTCCCCTATTTCTACTTCTTTATATGTTGTTCAATTGTGTTGAGTTGTATCGAGTTGGTAGGTGTGGGTTCGGAGTAGTTTTTGAGTGAAATGAACACTTAGTCTCTTATTTAGAAAGCTAAGTTAGAAAAGTCAACCGGGAGTTGTTGTTTTAGACGTCAATACTACACAATATTATAAGTTAATTATGCAGTACCCAATTTTCGAGTGCTGTCTAATAAGAAGAACCTGAGTCTTCTTTGTGTACTACTTACTACTATTTGCGGAATAATAAAGCAGTAAAGTAAAGACACAGATATTTTTACATGGAAAAACACCTCACTCAAAAGGTGAAAAAACCACGACCTACTCCTCAGTAGGATTTGCTCAAACACTTCACTAAAAACTCTGAGTGAAACAGACTTACAAAATAAACTCTTTTGTAATCCTAGGACTAACTCTAATCCTCTTTGTATCAATTAGCCTCTAGCCAATTTCTACAGACGTCAAGCTAACTTTAACTTGAACAGTGTGTACCTATTGCAATTTGCTTCTAAGAAAGCTGAAAAGACACAATGTTAAAACTCCTACTACAACCAACTAGACTCAATGACAAACGAATGGAACTGTTTCTTCTAGTTGAACTGTAGTCTTTGCACAATACTTCTGCTTGCAAATAACCTGGGAATTTTTCTTACAAAACTTGATTCAATTTAGTCTTTGTGCGTCTTTTTGTGTCGTCGATTTCAGCAATAATACTTTGAGTATTTATAAAGTCAGTTGTTGAGTTCTGGTCTGATTCTACCTGTAAGAACAAGTTCTTATCAAACTCAACTTCCTTCCTCTGTTTCTGTCCTTGCTGAATTCAGCTTCTTTCATCTACATCAGTTTGCAATCTTTTCGTATTAGAAGACATCCTCTTCGTTCCTTAATACTCAACAATCACTGCTATCTCCTATGCTTGTACGATTCTTGTGCCAACTGCTCCGTTCAGGTGTGTATGGTTTGATGGAACTGGTTCAACTTATCAACATTTGTCAATCTTCAAAACCCATTCAGTGACATGGGCCAACAAATTCCCCCTTTTTGATGATGACAAACTCTATGCTTTTATCCTGTATACACTTCAAACACTTTGTATATTTTTAAGCATTAATCATTGAGAGCCAAGTTCATTAGGTTATAAATATCACTTTTTGAAAATTTTGAACGAGCAAACCACAACGCATCTCTTCCCCCTTTTGGCATCATCGAAAAGTTGTAAAATGATACTTACCTGTTTTTAATTCTCACTCATGGCCAATTTAGGCAACTGCAGGTGCAAACATGATTAATCATCACAAGAAACTAATAATGTAAGCTAAATAAGAAATTGAGACATTTTTTAAAACCGCAAGCTTTCATTGATTAACAGGGATGATCAGCACCAAAACAGATTAAAATCAAAACAGCCAAAACATGAGAAAAACAGAATAAAAATTGAAACAAAAACTAGACACTGTCCCAAACTGTACACTTGATAGGTTTGGAGGGGGTAGCACTGGACATCCTAAGGCTGGGAGGGTGCAGATGAGGCTGGGTTCTTGGTTTGTAGAAGAGACAGCATTTGGTGTAAAACACCTTCATTTTTCTCCTTCTCCTTTGCTAACTCAACTTTGAGAGCATCACGCTCAGCTTCCACCTCAATTACACGAGACCTCAATCGAAGGATCTCCATATCCTTTAACTCACTTTCTTGCACCAGAGTACGGACCTTGCTGCTGACTGGTAGCTTCCGAGATGAACCAGGTTCATCTGCTGGGGTATTGACAGTATAATAACAAGACATCAGAGTGTCCTTCCCAAATAAATCCTTTGCAGTAGCCATCTCAGCCTTCTTTGTAGGAACTCCAAAATGAGCAAGAACGACAGTCAAAATAAAGCCATAAGGGATCGCATGCGCTCTGGTGCTATTCACCACTCTGTTCAAGAGCTGGATGATAAAAGCTAGCCAATTAATCTGCTTGCCTCTGTACAGACACTCCATAAGGGTTAAATCCACGTAGTTAGTAGTGTGTCTACGTTCTTGGGCAGCAGGAACTTGATCACAAATTCAAAGAACAGCTTATGCTCAGGCTTTATCTCACTCTTGTACACAGTCCTAGGTTCAATATCCTTCTCATTGTCGCAGAAGAATCTGGTGATATTGAGAGCTGAGGCCATTCCATCTAAACACGGCCATCTTTGCCTCGTGTAGTCTTCACCCTCAGCTGGAATGTCTAGAATGACTCCCAGTTCTTGAGTATCAAAGGAGACTTCAACTCCCTTGACCAATGAGGTGACCCTACCTCTAATGACTGTGGCATTCCCCATAAACTCCACAACCTCATTTCCTACCAGCTTGCCTTCCATATGAAGGACCATGTCCTTCCAGCCTGCGCTGCCAGAAAATCCAGTAAATACCTCATTCCAGGCTCCTCCAAATCCTTCAACAATTTCCCTTTCAAGATTTTTCTCTTGCCAAACATGGCAACTCTGTCAGTAGACACTTCTCCAACCTCCTTCTCTTCCTCTCCACTCCATTCTGGATCATCATCCCTCTCAATAATCTGTACTTTCTTCACCTTCTTTATCTTAGACCTTGTCCTTGAAGCAGTATTCCCAGTGGTGATGGACACAGTAGCTGACTTCTTTGAAGAAGTCTTAGCCTTTTTGGGCTTGGGAGTCTTGATATCCACTGGAGCAGCCTCCTCTTCTTGTTGTACCAGGTCCAACCACTCTTCATCGTCAACAATAACATGTTACCCTACTTTTGCTTTCCCCTTCTCTGCCTTCTTTATTTTGCTCTCTTGTAGAGCTTTTTCCAATTTTTCCTCCTCTTCTCGTACAATATTTCTCGTAGCACGTACCCTAGGAATAGGTACACCAACAGAATCAGCAGTCTTCCTTTTATTTGAAGGAATTGGGGCTTTAGACTTTCTGGACTTTGGAGTCATTCTCTTCTTGGGGTTGTATGATTCCCCCAACGTCTTTAGTCTTTCAGCCAAAGTTTCTTCCCCAGAAGAAACATGTTCATCTATTTCCTTCATTAACATTTCCAACCCAACAACAGCTTCCTCAACTTCAGTAGTTCCCCCTAAAACCATGACATCTTCTTCAGCATTTTCAAGAATGGGGCCACAAATTGCAAACGTGGTACCATCTTCCCCGGATCCCCTCACATATACATCACCCTCGTTCTCAAGAATTTTCTCTTTCCCAAATTTGTTTTGCCTTCTTGGCATTTCCACATCCACCACAGACCCCACCAACACAAATCGATTCTCAGCGGAATTTAAATCAGAGGTAAATTCAGTATTACCTTTCTCTGCACTGGATGAACCAGGTGCTTCATCTTCATAGGTTGATTTGAATGAATCATTGGATAATTCTGGTTTAGAGCCTTCCTCAGCACGTAACAATTCTTCCAAGAATTTTGCTCCTGAACTAGAAGCCACAGATTTACGTGCAAGAACCTTAACACGACGGGTTTTGGGGGCTAGGGTAGGGTTTGGTGTGGGTTCAAGGGTTGTAGAGTGTTCTGGGGCTGGTGATTTTTTAGGAGACTCGGAACTATAGACTGAGGTAGAGATTCAATTAGATTCATAGTTTCACCATTCATAATCTCTGTTTGGGGATGAGTCAGAAGAAGCTGGTGGAGGAGACGACATGATTTTGATTTGGTTAGAGAGAAAAGAAAATAAAAAGCAGTAGGATTTTGAGTTGAGTGAATTGAACAAGGTTCGACTGGTGTTTTATGCACAATGAGTAATGATGGCCTATTTATAACTTGTGGCTGGGGAGATATCAATAGAACTGTATTAACCAAGTAGGATCCTAATCGATTAAGAACTGTCAGCGATTGGACAGTGATTAGGCAGTTACTTTCCCCTTAAAACTAGGCTAATTAATTGAGACGGGACTTCTTGAAACTGGTTCATTATTTGGGTAAGTACGAGAATTGAATTTGAACCAAATGGATAGAGTCCTGCTCATGTATGACTGTACTTGAATTAATATATGTATGGAGATGAGAACGTACCTTTTCAGTCACGAAAATCAGCATAGATGAACCAGGTTCATCCTGTTAAAAACCTTTATTTTGCCTCAATTCACAAAGATAGAGAAACATCATTAGTGACTAGGGAATCATATTAATACATGGCAGAAGAGTATGGCAATAAAGACATAGTACTGTGCAATAATTAATCTGATTACGTACCTAATTAAAATTTTCTAGCCAAAAAAACTTCCTTTTTTTTCAATTCTGTTTTTCAATTAGGTGATCTTAATCATCCCTAATTCAAGCATGTTTCTCTCATAATGCTCCCTACTTAATGCTTTGGTAAATATATCAGCAATTTGATGAGTAGTAGCACATAATTCAATTGAGATCATTCCTTTTTCATAGTTATCCCTCAGGAAATGGTGCCTAACATCTATGTGCTTAGTTTTCTTGTGATGAACCGGGTTCTTAGTCATACTGATTGCACTAGTGTTATCACAGTAAATAGGAACGCATCCCACATCTATACCAAAGCCTAGGATTTGTTGCTTGATCCATAGCAACTGGGCACAGCAAAAGGCTGCAGCCACATATTCAGCCTCAGCAGTAGACAAGGCTACTGAATTTTGTTTCTTGGTGGCCCAAGAGACAAGGCAGGAGCCCAAAAAGTGAGCCATGCCTGAAGTACTTTTCCTGTCAACCAGGAAACCTGCATAATCAGCATCAACATATCCTACAAGGTCTAAATTACTACCTTTAGGATACCAAAGGCATAGATCAGTGGTGCCCTTCAGATATCTTAAAATTCTTTTTACTGTAGTGAGGTGGGAATCCTTTGGTATTGGCTTGAAACCTAGCACATAGTCCCACACTAAACACAATATCAGGTCTACTTGCAGAAAGATAGAGCAGAGACCCAATAATCCCTCTATATGTCTTCTGATCAACGGATGAACTAGGTTCATCCACATCCATTTTGTAGCTGTGGCTATTGGGGTATCTATCTCCTTTGAATCCTCCATTTTGAATTTCTTGAGGAGTTCTTTCACGTACTTCTGTTGATGTATCATTGTACCATGTGGAGTTTGTTTGATCTGCAAACCTAAGAAGAAGGTTAGTTCACCCATCATACTCATTTCAAATTCACTCCCCATTAATGTAGCAAATTCCTTGCTAAGCTTTTCAGTAGTTGCCCAAAATATGATATCATCAACATATATTTTCACAATCAGAAGATCTTTTCCCCTTTCCTTTAGGAACAAAGTACTGTCTATCTTGCCCAGTTTGTACCCATGTTCCAGCAGGAATTTTGACAATCTCTCGTACCATGCTCTAGGCTCTTGCTTAAGACCATAGAGAGCCTTGTCAAGTTTATATACCTGATTAGGTGACTCTTTACTTTCAAAACCAGGAGGCTGTTTTACAAATACATCTTCCTTCAAATAGCCATTAAGAAAGGCACTCTTTACATCCATCTGATGGAGAGTGAATTCCATGTGTGCAACAAACGCTGTAAGAAGTCCGATTGCCTCCAATCTTGCCACAGGAGAAAAGGTATCATCATAATCAATTCCATCTTCTTGGCTGTATCCTTGAACAACCAGTCTAGCCTTATTTCTTGTAAGAGTTACATCCTCATCGAGCTTGTTCCTGAATACCCACTTGGTGCCAATTACTAATATGTCTAGTGGCCTGGGTACCAAGTGCCATACTTGACTCCTCTCAAATTGATTCACCTCTTCTTGCATGATTGTTACCCAATCAGCATCTTGCAGGGCTTCAGCAATGTTCTTTGGTTCAATAAAGGATAGAAATGCATCAAACGCGCACAAATTTTTCAAGGAGGATCTAGTTTTGATTCCAGATCTCAAGTCTGTTATGATGTTCTCAAGAGGGTGAGAACTCTGATATATGTGTGGTTTGAGTACCAGTTGTTCACTTCTGGATTGTTCCATGTTGTCTTGTAGTTGTGGAACAGGATCAGGGTCAGAAATTCCATGTAGAATTCCCCCTGTCAAATTGCGTAGGGTTGTTGAACCTGGTCCATCACCTGTTCCATCTACCATAGGTGCTTCAATGTGGTCATTGCTCCTCACCTGTCCAAGCTCCTCATCTTCTAGTTCTTGTCTCTCAGATAAAGTGTTAGTTTCATCAAAGACAACATGTACACTTTCTTCTACACACATAGTTCTTTTATTGTATATTTTATAAGCTTTGCTATGTGTTGAATATCCCAAGAACACTCCCTCATCACTTCTGGGATCAAATTTTCCTAGAGAATCTTTGCCATTATTATGCACATAACACTTGCATCCAAAAGCCCTAAGATGGGATATGTTGGGCTTTCTCCCTTTTAGTAATTCATAGGGAGTTTTCTCTACCAGAGGTCTGGTCATGCATCTATTAATAATGTAGCATGTAGTGTTAATTGCTTCTGCCTAGAAGTTGTAAGATAGTTTGCTTGATAGAAGCATGGTGCTTTCCATGTCTTCAAGAGTTCTATTTTTCCTTTCAACAACCCCATTTTGATGTGGGGTTCTAGGAGCAGAAAAATTATGATTAACACCATGTTCATCACAGAACTCAGCAAACTTAATATTCTCAAATTCAGTACCATGGTCAGATCTTATTGATGCCAGTTGATGTCCCAATTGATTTTGAATTTTCTTAACAAATGAGGTGAACATATCAAATGCTTCATCCTTAGATGACAGGAATAAGGTCCAAGTGAACCTTGAAAAATCATCAACTAGCACCATCACATATCTCTTACCACCTCAACTTAAAGTTCTCATAGGACCGCGTAGATCCATATGAACCAGTTCCAACGTCCTGGTGGTACTGATCATTTTCTTACTTTTGAAAGCAGACCTTACCTGCTTCCCCCTGGCACATGCCTCACAAACTTTGTCTTCCTTGAACTTAATGTTAGGAAGTCCTACCACTAAGTCCTTAGAGACTAGTTTGTTAAGCTGAGTTAGACTTGCATGACCAAGTCGTTTGTGCCACAGGAGGGGATCACTGTCCAACACACTTAGACAAGTGAGTTCATTTTCAGATAGTGTGGACAAATCTATGACATAGATGTTATTCATTCTTTTTCCCTGCAAAACAATCTTGTCAGTAAGCAGGTTGATCACAAAATATTTTGTGGAAGTAAAAGCAACCAGGTTACCTTTGTCACATAGTTGTAATACACTGATCAGACTATATTTCAAGCCATANGCTGCCTCCTCTCACTTGAACCTACAAAAGGAAATCAGGGGTTAGTTTTAAGAACCCAAACTAGTTTGGGTCCTTTTCTATGAGAGAATGGATGAATCAGATTTTTTCTGGCCCAGTTTGGTAGCCAATTTTTCTTTAAAATGAATCTCTCATTTTCTGACTGGCCTTCTCTTTTAGAGAACACTCATATTTATAGTGGCCAGTCTTCTCACAATGGGTACAAATTTTATTTTCAGGGAGAGTGAGATACTTGCTTTTGGGATCCCACTTAGGTAGTTGACTCCCAAAACCAATCCCTCTTCTGTTGCTACTGTGATTCTCTTGAAGCCATATCAGGGCGTCAGAGGATTTATTCAATTTACAGGTTCGATCTAATTCATGTTTGAGTTTACCAAGTTGTTCATTAAGAGTTCTTATTTTCTCGTCCTTGGAATACATATTATCTTTTAATTTTCCTATGTTTTCTTCTAACATGACATGAGAGTGATCAACTACCTTTTTACTGGATCCTAGTCTTAACTTTAAGTTTTCAGATTTTAGCTCTAGAATCTCAGTTTCGAGTGGATGAACCTGGTTCATCAAGACAGTGTTTTTCTTTCAAATTCACTAACCCTTATCTCCAGGTCCATACATTTTGTTTTTAGCATTGCACACTCTTTAGATAGTTGATCCTTCACTTTGGTTGTTTCCTCAAAATCATCTATAAAGTCAAGTAGCAACTCAGAGAGTTTCTCGTTAGATAAAAACTTTATTTTAGTTTTATGTTGTGAGATACTTACCTCTGGTTCTTCATAAGTCTCCTCATCAGATTCTCTAATTTTCATGAGAGTCTGATCTTCTGTCTCACCATATTCTGATTCTTTATCTGAACTTTCCCCCCAAGCAGCAACCATAGCTTTTGTTGTGTTTATCTTAGGTTGAACATGTTCCTTCCTCCTGTTCCTTCTCTCATATCTTTCCCTTTTCCACTCTACTTCCCACTGAGGACAGTTTTTAATGAGATGGTCAGTCTTGCCACATTTATAGCATCCCTCATTAGCTGACCTTTCTGGTGCCTTTGCCTTGTTGGATTTTCCTCCCCTGGAGATGCCCTTCTTCCTCATGAGAAAGTTTCTGAGTTCTTTGGTTATCATAGCCATCTCATCCTCCTCCAGATCAGCTCCCTCAGTGATCCTCAATGCTAGACTTCTCTCCTTCTTTGGGGCATCCGTCTTCATGGTTTGCCTTCTGATTTCATAGGCAGTGAGGTTCCCAATCAGCTCATCCAGTCTAAGGGTTGCCATATTTTTGGATTCCTGGATAGCAGTGATCTTGCTTTCCAAGGAGATAGGCAGAACCCTTGTCAATATCTTCTCTACCTTGTCTTCTTCAAGTATGATTCTTCCAAGAGACTTGAGTTCATTTGTCAAGGTTGTGAACCTTGTGTACATTTCCTGAATTGTCTCTCCTTCTTTCATAGTGAAGTTTTCATACTGAGAGTACAGTAGTGTACCTCTAGACCTCTTCACTTGAGTTGTTCATTCATGAGCTACTTGTAGGGTATCCCAGATTTCTTTGGCAGTGGTGCAACTTTGGATTCTACTGTATACATCTGGTCCTAATCCACACACTAGCCACTTCTTTGCTTTGGCATTCTTCTCCCATTTCTTCAGATCTTCAACCGGGCATTCAGCCCTAGTCTTAGGTACATCTTCACCTTCAGCAGTTTTCTTCATTGTTGCAAGTGGTCTATCAGTGACTATGTCCCAGAGTTCATAGTCCTCTCCAATAAGGTGGTCCTTCATTCTATTCTTCCACCAAGAATAGTACTGGCCATTGAAGAGTGGTGGTCTTGTAGTTGATTGACCTTGCCAGTTCCCAGGTGGTGCACTCATATTGATCTTTTACAAGGTGTTAGCCTTTTCAAGGATAACCTGCTCTGATACCAATTGTTGTTTTAGACGTCAATAATACACAATATTATAAGTTAATTATGCATTACCCAATTTTCGAGTGTTGTCTAATAAGAAGAACCTAGTTCTTCTTGGTGTACTACTTACTACTATTTGCGGAATAATAAAGCAGTAAAGTAAAGACACATATATTTTTGCGTGGAAAAACACTTGGCTCAAAAGGTAAAAAAAAACCACGACCTACTCCTCAGTAGGATTTTCTCAAACACTTCATTAAAAACTCTGAGCCAAACGGACTTACAAAATAAACTCTTTTGTAATCCTAGGACTAACTCTAATCCTCTTTGTATCAATTAGCCTCTAGCCAATTTCTACAGACGTCAAGCTAACTCTAACTTGAACAGTGTGTACCTATTGCAATTTGCTTCTAAGAAAGCTGAAAAGATACAATGTTAAAGCTCCTACTACAACCAACTAGACTCAATGACAAACGAATGGAACTGTTTCTTCTAGTTAAACTGTAGTCTTTGCCCAATACTTCTGCTTGCAAATAACTTGAGAATTTTTCTTACAGAACTTGATTAAATTTAGTCTTTGTGCGTCTTTTTGTGTCGTCGATTTCAGCAGTAATACTTTGAGTATTTATAAGGTCAGTTGTTGAGTTCTGGTCCGATTCTACCTGGAAGAACAAGTTCTTATCAAACTCAACTTCCTTCCTTTGTTTATGTCCTTGCTGAATTCAACTTCTTTCATCTAAATTAGTTTGCAATCTTTTCGTATTAGAAGACATCCTCTTAGTTCTTTGATACCCATCAATCACTGATATCTCATATGCTTGTACGATTCTTGTGCCAACTGCTCCGTTCAGGTGTGTATGGTTTGATGGACCTGGTTCAACTTGTCAACATTTGTCGATCTTCAAAACCCATTCAGTGACATGGACCAACAGGAGTTGACTTATGAGTAAACGAATTCGGATTTGGATTTTTATGATTCGATTAGCTTCTTTGGGTGATTTTAGACTGAGATGTGTGTCTGAAATGTTGGAGGTCCGTGGTAGAATTAGGCTTGAAATGGAGAAAGTAGAAAATTTTGCAATTTTGGTCGGCATTGGAAAATTAGGTATTGGGATCGGAATGGAATTCCAGAAGTTGGAATAGGTTCGTAGTGTCATTTGTGACGTGCGTTCAAAATTTGAGTTCGTTCGGACGTGGTTTGATAGGTTTCGACGTTGTTGACGAATTTTAAAGTTTAGAAGTTGTTAGGCTTGAATTTGAGGTTGATTTGGTGTTTTGGCGTTGTTTTGAGTGTTCTGAAGTTAACTAAGTTCGGGTAGTGATGGTTCTCGGGTTGAATTGGTGAAGTTTGAATTTACTGAAAATCTGCTGGTGTAATTCTTCTAGTGTGGCCGCACCTGCGGATGGGGAGCCGCAGGTGCGTTGGTCGCAGATGCAGAAGTCGACCGCAGATGCGGAGATTGCCATCTGGGCCTGGAGCGCAGCTGTAGAGGCATAGTCACACCTGCGAGCCCGCAGGTGCAAGGGGGAAGTCGCAAGTGTAGAAAGGGAGAGGTTAAGTGGAATGCGCAGGTGCGCACCTGGGGCCACAGATGCGAGTCTGCATGTGCGAAGAAGAGGGTCACAAGTGTGGAACCCCTAGGGCAGAACCTATATAAGTTGCACTTCGTGAATTTTTGCCCTTTTTCCACCATTGTTGAATGATTTTGAGCTTTGGGACAGTGTTTTTCAAGGGAGAATTGAGAGATATCACCGAGGTAAGTCGCTTGGGTTTTTTACGCGCGTTATGACTTTTTTCTACTGATTAGCCATGAAATTAGTAGGGGGTTAGGGTGAAATTGAGGGAGTTAGGACTTGAGTTTTGGAGAGTTTTAAGTGAGGATTTGAGGGACCAAACGGAGTCGGATTTCGACGAATTTTATATGGTTAGACTCTGAAGAGGACGAGGTTTCTAATTCTTCCATTTTTGACGGGTTTTGAGACGTGGGCCAGGGGGCCAGGTTTTGGTCAGTTTCGGATTTTTGGCCTATTTATGTAGGCTTCGTCGTGAAATTCGATTCTCTGGCCTATGTTGATAATATTATTCTGATTACAGTTAGATTCGGAGCTTTGTAGACCGACTGCAGAAACGAGGGCATCCCGGAGTAGGACTTTATGCTGTTAAGGTAAGTAACAGTTTTGATTATGGCTTTGAGGGTATGAACCCGGAGAATTTGATATCATGTGATTGTTTGGAGCTGATACCCACACTTGGTGACGGGCATGTGGGTGATTACCGCGAGAGACTGAGACTTGGTCCGTCCCATGAGGTTGTGAGGCCTAATGGCCATTATCTGTGTTACGTGTTTTCATGTTTGAACTGGACTGCCTTTATGTTAGAGATCATGCTTAGACTTTATTCGTGCTCACATTATTTGAACTCAGTCATAGAAATTCTTATACATGGTTACCTCAGTCTCTGTTATTTTGCTGATATGCTATGATATTTGATTTGGACTGGGTTCCTCATTTGTTGTGAATTATGAGGCTGGAGAGGTACATGACTGAGTGAGGCCGAGGGCATGTTGTGATATATTTGATTGAGTCACGTGAGTTGTATGTGCAGCACGTGAGTTGTCCGTGCGGATCTAGGTATTGATACCACAACAAGTGAGTTGTCCGCGTAGCATGTGAGTTGAACGTGCGGATCCCGAGATTGATATTATGGCACGTGAGTTGTTCATGCAGCACGTGAGTTGTCCGTGCCTTAGCGCTTGGTCTTTGGGAGCCCCTCTAGAGTTTGTACACACCCCCAATGAGCGCAGGTACCTATTGAGTGTTGAGTGTATTGAGTGCAGAGTGCGAGTGCCGAGTGCTGAGTGATGGAGTGACATTACTGTGAGGTTTCATTCACTTTTGTTGTTGCTGCATTTTTACCTGTTAATTTCCTTGTAGCATTTGTTGATTTATGGAATTTACTTGTTTATTCCTATTCATTTTAAATTGTGGAAATAAATAATTGGATTGTTTTGCTTAGCTCTTCACTATTACTCAGTTCCTTAGTTATTTATGTTACCACTGAGTCAGTTGTGCTCATACTACACCCTGCACTTTATGTGCAGATCCAGGTTAGTTAGAGGGCAGCGATCGATGAGTTCAGGCCAACTATCTTTGGATACTGCAAGGTAGCTGCCATCGTCCGCAGGACCATGTTACTCCCTTTATCATTTCTTCTTTGAACTATATTGACAGTCAGACAGTTTATATATCTTAGTTCATAGTTTTAGACACTCGTGACTTAGTGACACCCCGACGTTTGGGGCTCGTTTCAATATTTTTCAACAATTACATTTAGAGTTGATTTAATTTATGAAAAATTTAAATGTTGGAAATATTTTATTAATTTCATATAATCGATTTAGTAGTAAAATTTGGGAAATAGGCATGTCTGGTAATACGATAGGCGCCATCACGACCATGGTTAGATCTTGGGTCGTGACAAGTCGATATCAGATCCTAGGTTACATAGATCTCACGAGTCATCAGCGGGTTCCGTAGAGTCTTGCGAATTAGTACAGAGACGTCTGTACTTATCTTTGAGAGGCTGTAGAACCTTTAGGAAAATCTCATATTCTTGAATTCCTATCGTGTGAATCCATTGTTCTGGTGACTAAAATTCTATTGTTTCATTCTCTCATAGACGGTGAGGACTCGTGCTACCGGTCAGGAGGGACAACCTCCAGTTTGGGCCACGAGAGGCCGAGGCTGCAGTAGAGGTCGTGGTAGGGGCGGAGATATTGCCAGCATAGTAGCTAGGGAAGCACCTACAGATCCTCTAGTTGTCCCTACTCAGGATTAGGTCTCGGAGGTGGATGTTCCGGTAGGACCAACTCAGGCACCATCTGTGCCTATTGTTATTCCAGGCCATCAGGAGGCCCTACCCCAGATTCTGTCAATGTGTATAGTCCTTGATCTGGCAGCTTCAGCTACTATGACCACAACTACTTCTCAGGCTGGGGAACGCACTCAGAATCCCGCTGCCCGCACACCTGAGTAGGTTATTCAGGGAAATCATACACCGGGGGAACCTCCAGCCCAACCGATTGCAGCTGCTCAGGACTATATAGCTCCTGTGATGCCAGAGGATAAGCATCGCATATTGGAGAGGTTTGGGAGACTCTAGCCTCCGTCGTTTAGTGGTGTTGAGGGTGAGGATGCACAGGGTTTCTTAGACAAGTGTCAGAGGATGCTTCGGACCGTAGGTATTCTAGAGACCAGTGGGGTCTCATTCACTTCTTTCTAGTTCTCTAGGGATGCACTTAATTGGTGGGAGGCTTACGAGATGCGTAGGTCGGTTGGCACAACGCCCCTTTCTTGGCAGCAATTCTCCGTTATCTTTCTAGAGAATTTTGTAACTGAGTCTAGCAAAGAGGAGTTGCCCAGGCAGTTTGAGCAGCTTCGTCAAGGTAAGATGTATGTTACACAGTACGAGATGCGGTTCTCCTAGTTGGCTCGTCATGCGGTCTGGTTTGTTCCCACAGACCAAGAGAGGATCAGAAGGGTTATAGATGGTCTCCGTTTTCAGCTTTGATTTCTTAGGGAGAGAGTATCTGGGGCTACATTTGATGAGGTTGTACACATTGCTCGACATATTGAGATGGTTCGAGGTGAGGAGAGGGCTGAGAGGGAACCTAAGAGGCCTCGTGGTCAGAGTGGATTCAGTGGTGCTCCACAAGGGAGTCAGTTTCAACAGGGTCAGTTTTAGCAGAGTCAGTCATCATTCAGTGCACTGTCAGCACAGGGTTCCCATCATGCCCCGTCCGCTCAAGTATCATCGAGTAGTTATTTTGGGCATCAGGAGTAGCAGTTTTGCCAGAGGAGAGGTTGTTTCGAGTGAGGGAATTTTTGTCACATTGCGAAATATTTCCCTAGGCTATTGGGTGGGACTCCCTAGCTAGGGATAGATTTCATCCAGTTAGAGATGGATCTCAATCAGCTAGGGGCGGAGCCCAGTCAGCTACGGGTCGCCTGATAGGGGGAGGCAGATCAGGAGGTGGTCAGGCTCATTTCCATGCCCTCCCAGCCAGACCAGACACTATTACTTCAGATGATGTGATTCCAGGTATATATCTAGGCTCGTTCGAGGACGAAAGTTTGTTTAAGAGGGGGAGGATGTAACAACCCGGTCAGTCGTTCCGAGAGTTATAGCCCTGTTTCCCCCATTTCTGCTTCTTTATGTGTTGTTCAGTTGTGTTGAGTTGTATCGAGTTGGTAGGTGTGGGTTCGGAGTAGTTTTGGAGTGAAATGAACACTTAGTCTCTTATTTAGAAAACTAAGTTAGAAAAGTTAACCAAGAGTTGACTTATGAGTAAACGAATTCGGATTTGTATTTTTAGGATTTATTTAGCTTCGTTGGGTGATTTTAGACTTAGGAGTGTGTCCGGAATGTCATTTGGAGGTCCATGGTAGAATTAGGCTTGAATTGGTGAAAGTAGTAAATTTGGAAATTTTGCTTGGCAATGGAAAATTAGGTATCGGGATCAGAATGGAATTCAGGAAGTTCGAATAGGTTCGTAGTGTCATTTGTGGCGTGTATGAAAAATTTGAGGTCATTCGAACGTGGTTTGATAGGTTTTGATGTCGTTGGCAAATTTTGGAACTTTAAAAGTTCTTAGGCTTGAATCCGAGGTTGATTTGATGTTTTGGGAGTTGTTTTGAGTGTTTCGAAGGTTCGACTAAGTTCGGGTAGTGATATATGACTTTTTTGAATTATTGGTTGAGGTCCCGAGGGCCTCAGGTGTGTTTCGTATGGTTATTGGGTTGAATTGGTGAAGTTTGAATTTGCTAAAAATCTGCTGGTATAATTCTTCTGGTATGGCCGCACCTACGGATGGGGAGCCGCAGGTGAGATGGTCACAGATGTGGAGATTGTCCATCTGGACCTAGAGCGCAGTTGCGGAGGCATAGTCGCACCTGCGAGCCCCTAGGTGCGAGGGGCAGTCGCAGGTGCGGAAAGGGAGCGGTTAAGTGGAATGCGCACGTGCGCACCTAGGACCGCATGTGCGAAGAAGAGGATCGCAGGTGCGGAAACCCTAGGGCAGAACCTATATAAGTTGCACTTCATGAATTTTTGCCCTTTTTCCACCATTGTTGAACGATTTTGAGCTTTGGGGCAGTGTTTTTCAAGGGAGAATTGAGAGATACCACTGAGGTAAGTCGCTTGGGTTTATTTACGCGCATTATGATGTTTTTCCATGATTAGCGATCAGATTAGTAGGGGTTAGGGTGAAATTGAGGGAGTTAGGGCTTGAGTTTTGGAGAGTTTTAAGTGAGGATTTGAGGGACCAAACAGAGTCGAATTTTGATGAATTTTATATGGTTAGACTCGGGAGAGGACGAGGTTTCTAATTCTTCCATTTTTTTCGAGTTTTGAGGCATGGGCTCGGGGGCCGGGTTTTGGCTGGTTTCAGATTTTTAGCCTATTTATGTAATTTTTCTTGTGGAATTTGATTCTCTGGCCTATGTTGATAATATTACTTTGATTATGGTTAGATTCGGAGCTTTTGGAGACCGATTCCAGAGACGAGGGCATCCCGGAGTAGGATTTTACGCTGTTAAGGTAAGTAATAATTTTAACTCTGGCTTTGAGGGTATGATCCTGGAGAATTTGATATCATGTGCATGTTCGGAGGTGATACCCACGCTATGTGATGGGCGTGTGGGTGATTATCGAGAGGGATTGAGACTTGGTCCATCCCGTGAGGCCTAATGGCCATTATATGTGTTACGTGTTTTCATTTTATTGAACTTGACTGCCTTCATGTTAGAGATCATGCTTAGGCTTTATTCGTGCTAACATTATTTGCACTCAGTCATAGAAATTCTTATACATGGTTACCTCAGTCTCTATTATTTTGTTGATATGCTGTGATATTTGATTTGGACTATGTTTCCTCATTTGTTGTGAATTGTGAGGCTGGAGAGGTACACGACTGAGTGAGGCCGAGGGCATGTTGTGAGATATTTGATTGAGACACGTGAGTTGTTCGTGAAACACATGAGTTTTCCATGCGGATCCAGGAGTTGATACCATAGCGCGTGAGTTATCCGCGTAGCACGTGAGTTGACCGTGCGGATCCAGAGATTGATATTATGGCACGTGAGTTGTCCGTGCTTTAGAGCTTGGGCTTTGGGAGCCCCTACGGAGTCTGTACACACCCCCAGTGAGCGCATGTACCTATTGAGTGTTGAGTGTATTGAGTTTTGAGTGTATTGAGTGTTGAGTGCGAGTGCCGAGTGCTGAGTGATGGAGTGACATTGTTGTGAGGTTTCATTGACTTTTTCTGTTGTTGCATTTTTACCTGTTAATTTCCTTGTTGCATTTTTTGATTTATGGAATTTACCAGTTTATTCCTGTTCATTTTAAATTGTGGAAATAAATAATTGGACTGTTATGCTTAGCTCGTCACTACTACTCAGTTCCTTAGTTATTTCTGTTACTACTGAGTCGGTTGTACTCATACTATACCCTGCACTTTATGTGCAAATCCAGGTGAGTTCGGCGGTCGTTGAGTTCAGGCCAACTATCTTTGGAGACTGCAAGGTAGCTTCCAGCGTCCGTAGGACCTTGTTACTCCTTTTATCATTTCTTCTTTGGACTGTATGTACAGTCAGACAGTTTATATATCTTAGTTCATAGTTTTAGATGCTCGTGACTTAGTGACACCCCGATGTTTGGGGCTTGTTTTCATATTTTACATTAATTAAATTTTGAGTTGATTTAGTTTATGAAAAATTTAAATGTTGGAAATGTTTTATTAATTTCATATAATCGATTTAGTAGTAAAATTTTGGATAATAGTCTTGCCTTGTAATACAATAGGCTCCATCATGACCATGTTTAGATTTTGGGTCGTGATGTTATGCTTGCAAGAGTATAACTCTGTTGTATTTTGAATAACTTCCCAGTTGAAATTATGTGGGGACGTTATGAATGATGAGGATTTGTTGGAAAAGACTCTTACGACTTTTCATGCCTCAAATATGGTATTATAGTAGCAATACCGTGAAAGGGGTTTTAAAAAGTATTCTGAATTGATCTCATGCCTTCTGGTGGCTGAGCAGCATAATACCCTTTTGCTGAAAAATCATGAAGTTCGTCCCACAGGGTCAACTCCACTTCCTGAAGCGAATATGGCAGCTAGACGTGATAAGTCTGGAAAAAGACAGAATAATAATCATGTCCATATGAATGTATGTGGGCATGTCAATGGTAAAAGACGATATAATAGTCGTCATCGTGGTGTTCATGGCAAACGAGAGAACAATATGGGTTCTCAAAATAATCCTTCAATAGGCAAAAGCAGTAACTGCCACCGCTGTGGCATGAAAGATCATTGGAAAATTGAATGCCTTGCACCTGAGCATTTTGTCAGAATCTATCAAAATTCCATCAAAAGAAAGGCAAATAATGTTGGAGCATCTTATGCTAATGCCCCAATGGAGTCTCACTTGACATTTAAAAATGATTTTGAGGTAGGGTCTTCAAAGAACAATGATGATAATGCCGAGGCAAATCTTGCTTTGAATGGTGATGATTTTTAAGGCCTCGATGATCTTACTCATTTTGGAAGTTGAGACTTCTTTGGAGATCAAAACTAAAGTTTGATCATTTTACCGGGGATTCAAATGATGTTGTTATTTTTATTTTTAGTATTTTTTGTCTCGTTCTAAAGTTGTTTTATTTTCAAGTAGTTCTTAAGTTTTCGTATGTTATTGTTAGTTTTTTTTCATATTTCTCATGGTTTACTTTTATTTTTCTATGAAGAAAATAAAATTTCCAGTCTTCAATGGGATCCATGATGAGTAATGAAGATTTACGCCTTTTGGATAGTGCTAGTTCACACAATATTAAGAGAAAAAAAATTTCCTCTTATTTGGTTATGAAAAAGGCATATGTTAATACAATATCTGGTAGTACAAAGTTAATTGAGAGCTCTAGAAGATCGGCCTTATTACTACCTGGAGGAACGATATTAACTATTAATAATGCATTGTATTGTAGTAAGTCTCAAAGAAACTTGTTGAGTTTCAAAGCTATTCGCCGAAATGGCTATCATGTTGAGACCTCTAATGAAGGAAAGGTTGAATGCCTATATATTACTACAATAAAAACGGGAAAAAATGTGTGCACAAAAAATTACCTGCATTTTCTTCTGGATTGTACCACACTAACATTGGTGTGGTTGAATCATATGCCATAGTAAACAAAAGGTTTACTACTTCTAATGATTTAATCATTTGGCATGACTTGTTAGGCCATCCCGGTTCTAACATGATGCGCATAATAATAGAGAATTCAAATGGGCACACATTGAAGAACAAGAAGATTCTTCAATTTAAGGAATTCTCTTATGCTGCTTGTTCTCAAGGAAAATTATTTATTAAAAAATCAGCAGCTAAAGTTGGGATTGAATCCCATGCATTTCTGAAACGTATACATGATGATATATGTGGGCCTATACACCCTCCATGTGGACCATTCAAGTATTTTATGGTCTTGATAGATGCATCTACAAGATGGTCACATGTGTGCTTATTGTCAACTCGTAATATGACATTTGCAAGATTGTTGGCCCAAATAATAAGGTTAAGAGCACAATTTTCAGATTATGCAATTAAGACAATTCATCTTGATAATGGTGGTGAATTTACATCTCAGGCCTTTACTGATTATTGTATGGCAACTGAAATAAAAGTTGACCATCTGGTCGCTCATGTTCATACTCAAAATGGTCTAGCAGAATTATTATTTAAACGCCTCCAATTAATAGCTAGACCATTGCTAATGAGGACAAAACTTCCCCTTTCAGTGTGGGGACATGCTATTTTGCATGCAGCAGTACTTGTGGGCATAAGGCCAACCAGTTATCATGAAGTCTCCACATTACAGTTGGCTTTTGGTCAGGAGCCAAATATTTCTCATCTAAGAATTTTTGGATGTCCGGTATATGTTCCAATGGCTCCACCACAACGCACAAAGATGGGTCCCCAAAGAAGGTTGGGAGTATATGTTGGTTCTGAATCTCATTCTATTATTAGAAATCTGGAGCCTATTTTTGATACCCAATTTTTCCTTAAACTATTTTAAGATTATATATATACCTTCAAAAACAAGCTTTCATAGCAATTGATATTTTTCTATAATTTTCTCATAGTTTTATTAATTTATTTTAATTTATCCAGTATTTTATTTCTATTAATTAATTACAAAATTGCATTAAAAATAATTTTAAAAGCATTTCTTGATTTAATTTATTATTTAGGGTCCTACTAAGACCAAATTATTTCACAAAAATCCAGATTGGCATTCTTTGGCTATAATTATAATAACTTTGCAATTATAGCCTAATCATATGTTTTATACTATTTTTTATCCAATAATTAGTGATTTTATATTTTAAATTCTAATTAATCATGTTAATTTAATTTTATTAAGCATCAATTTCATTTATTATAATTATTAACTATTTTTATAAATTATTTATCTATTTTTATGGGTATTTAATAATTAGTCACTTTTTATTTTAATCCTAGCCTAATTAATCCGGACCCCTAACCCATTTAACTAGCCCAACTACCCAGCCCAATCCTCACAAAATACCCGACCCAACACCCCCCTCTAATATGAGCCGTTGATTAATTCAAATCAACGACTCAGATTAATCCCTACCATATTCAATCCTAAATGACTACCCCCCCCCTCTAATTTTTCCCCTGTTTCATTCTCTCTCACCTTCTCTCTGGTTCTTTCTAGGTTCTCTCTATAACCTTCTCACCTCCCCCCCCCTCCGTTGAGCCCTGTCTCCCTTTTCCGGCCACCTCATTTGCCAGAAACCATGAGGTCTCACCCCTCCTAGCCTATGTCTCTCCTCCCACGCCGGCTTGACACTGTCCTGAGGACCTTAAGAGAACCTGGAGCGGTCCAACTCCCACTTATGGCCTTTCATGCCGTCTCCGGCCATCCGAGTAAGATTTCTTCATTTCTGGCTAGAACCAGTGGTTCTTTAGCCGATTCTCCTTCTCTTTGGGTTGTCTCTATGAAACCCTAACTATCAGTCTTTGATTTTCATAGATCTATAACAGATCTTGGCTTATTCCGAGCTATTTTTAGTGTTTTCAAAAGGGTTTTCTGATTTTTATGAAGTGACTCTTCATCTTCAAACTAGGGTTTTCAAACCTCTTTTCAAAAATTATTTCCCTTCAGATTTTAAGTATTATATTATGATTTTCGTTATGTTTAAGATTTATTTGAGCTTTTTCTCTTTGTGTCTGAGTTATTTCGTTAAAAACCCCAAAGTCTTGACTTTAATCTGTGGCTCTGAGTTTTTTTTCGATAATAGGTTTACTTGTTCTATTATGTCCACTATGTTCTCATGAATACTCTGTGATCTCGTGATTCTTACCCCATGTTCGTTTGTTAGGGTTTCCGACTGCTATTATCCTTGCTTATTCTGTGGTTCTACTCTATTTTTGCTTATCGATACCTCTGAATCTTTACTTCTCCTGCTTGTATTATGCTTATTCAGTAATTCATGTTATGCTCTATGTAAATCCCTAATTCCGTGTGATTTTACCCTATTTTAATTGCTAGGGTTTCTGATTCTCGCCCATTATGTATTTATTCCGTGTGTGTTGATTCCTAAATCAGTACTACTCCTACTTGAATCCCTAATTTCCCTGTGATTGATTTCCTTTAATTAATTTCCTGTGATAATATCTTTACTAATTTCCAACCTTTAGTTTATTTTTTACCTTGTTACATGATTGACTTATTGTTAATTGATTCCTATTTCCTTAATTAGAATCTGACGAACCTAGCCTAATTACCTGCTCTATACTTGCACTGTTTGAATATTCCTTTAAGCTATATATGGTCTCTTTCCTTATTTGTTACTTACCGTTTGAATAAATCCCTTAATTATGGGAGTACTTGTGATGATTTCACTCTGATTGATAACAAGTCCCATAATTATTGCTTGATTATGATTTTTACCTTACTTTTCACCCAGCTTTCAAAACTATATATATGCATAATCTTCTCTCATTTTTAAGACACGAACACACACATTGTTCAACTCTCTCTTTTACACACATACATACTCTCCACTGTTCTCCTTCTGGTTACCTGCTATTATCAGTCGGCTGCAAGCCAAGACTGATTATTCCACTTGCCTATTCATTATTATGTGTTTGTCATCACCTAATTGGTATGTCCTCAATTTAGTTTAAAGCTTCAAAACGATATGTTTCTTTTGGTATTTCAATTCATCTTATTTCTAATATTCTTTTACTTATGGTTTTGTTGTTCAACTTGCAATTAGTATGTATACTTTGCTGCTTTAGTTCTTAATACCTCCCTCTTCAGCCTCAGCATGTTTACTACCCCCTTTGCATGTTTCAACATGATTCTGCTTCCCCTCTGTCTTCTTTGATGCCTTGCACACCACAATATGCACTATATGTTACTTAGTCTTTATGTGATCTTGAACATATGTTGTACCAGAACCTTTTTATGTGACCCTGCTTATTGTATGTTCTCCCTATATGGTTCATACTTATCCCCTACCCCTCAGTACCTGCTTGTGGTTGCTGAACTTGTCTTAATTCCTGTTTATTGTTCTGTGTGTGCTGTTTGAGTATGTTGGTTGTGCTACTGCCTTACCCTTTTCAAGCTAATCTTCATTAAACATCTCTCTTTCTCAAAACTGTTTTAAAACTATTCTTACTCACTATGAGCACTTCCACTATACTCTTAGACATTAGGTTCTACCCCTCTTGTGTGAGCATTGTTGTGGGACCCTTGAGCTCCCTCTGAACTTTGACACACAAGATATCGCCTTTCCACACTGTACTTACTCCATCTTGGCTGTAAAATCTGGGTGTGAGCACTGCCCGGGATCCCTTGAGATCCTTAGGGAATTCTGACACACCCGGATCATGTGAAAGGTTGTGAATGAAATGGCAATAAGGCATTCTGGAGATCTTGGGCCTATTGGTGGGCTCCCTATAGTATAAATTCTTCTTTTGTTTATTCATTTATGTAATTTATACAAATTGCCTTTAATAATTATTTATAAACAACTATTGGGGATGGATAGCAAAAAGGGAAAAAGGGTAGTTATGCGTGTTATAAATATTAAAGGGTAAAAATCATGCTATTAGGTTTACATTCCTTATTTGCGCAATAGAAATCATGTTTAGGATAAACATGTGCAAAGCATATCTTGCATTATAAATCATGCTATTTAGGCTTTATGAACACTATTTCAGCATCTTGTTTCAGTACTGTCATTCATCACTTAGAAAATTCTGTGATAGGGTAAATAATGTTAATAATTGGTATCTTCTGCGATCATGTTTCATATTTCTATGCGCACTTAGAAATCCTGTCCTTAGGATAACACTAATAAACTGTAATCTTGCATATTCTTAAATCGTGCATAATGTTGTGAGCATTTAGAAATCCTGCTTAGAATTCTGCATATGCATCATTATGCATCCCTACCTGTGCATTAGATACCATGTTTTAGGATTTCATTCATACTCGCTTAACAACACCTAGTCTAACTACTGGTGTATGCAAAAAGTATAAAACACTTCACTTTGTTTCTCTAAAACAACTGGTAATAATTCTGAGCTCTGAACACCTAGAACAACATGTGTAGGTTATAATTTTCAATAGTCCCTCTAACAATTCAGACAATTAGTATACATTGTCCCCCGCCTAGGCAAGCCTTAGGTGATTAAATTGCTAAAATTGGAAATCTGCCTCTTTGTTATTATCATTTAGATATCATGTTTTAGGATCTGAATGAAAAGAGCTTAACTGTGTATGAGTCATGTTGTTTTTGTGTACTATGTGTGGAGGTATACTTGAGCCCCTTAATTGCTTTCCATGTTCTTCCCATATGTGCAGTCCTACCAGTTTTGTTATCTGTCGCCCTAGAATTTTTACCTTTAAAATCTGAGGGTCTGCCTAGAACCTCCCTTTAGGATATGAGTCCTAATTTCATCCGAGACTGATAGGAAGGGACGGGTAACAACATGCAATAGAGGTCGAGACCAACACTCGATTTAGTTACTTTCACGGGGTGGGAAAGGGTAGAATATGGATATGATGACTGGTGCGCTAATACCACGTGTAGCCCCTCTTCGAGGAGTGATTACCGGGTATTGCATTGATATGATTCATATTATTATAAACCTAGGATAAATGTTCGTCCCAAACGCGCACGCAAGTATACGTGGTCGTAGCAAGTAATATAATGTTAAATCGAATGTCGAACCCACAGGGACTTGCGTAAACTACTTGCTGAATCACTCTAATTGTTATTTAATCGAGCCAAAATAAAATTCAGGAATGTAACTGATTTATACTACGATTCTATGAACTAACTAATTCTAAAGTAACGAGAGTATTGTTGTGTGTATTCAGTAGAGACAAATATTCCAGGGTTGTGATCAATTCACCATTCATATTGCATTCTAATTAACTCTCCCTTTCATATAATTCACTCATGGTTGCTAATTAATTGATAATTGCTCTCATAACCTTCTCCCGAAGCACTACTCGCCTATTCTCAATAGATTAATGCCTATATTCCTATGAAATTAATATATAGAACACACTAAGATTACGATGTTTAATTAAGCATGGTGACTGGGTATATTCCTATCCTAACCACAAATTCGCTCTCCTGAAAGGTTAAGATCGCACTCTCTTCAATTCTTCTCTAATCCATATACGGCTTTCCCAAGCATAACATAGATAGTATATAGAACCAAATTGCTGGCCAGACAATTAAGCAATTAAACACAGAATTGAAGAAACAACCATATATTGAGTGAACTATACTCAAGGTTAAATGATTGTCGAATAACAATACTCATGGATAAACCACAACCCCAGAACAATGGGTATTTAGCCACTCATGCTAAAATCAAAAAATTGCATAAGTCTTGAATAAATTGAAAATACTAGAATAAGATGAAGAAAACTGAGAAATTCTTCGCTTCCTAATGATCCTGTGTGTATCTTCTCTCCAAAAATGGCATTCCCCCTTTCAAAGTTGTGTTTTGGGTCTATTTATATGTTTGGGACAAACCCTAAACGTGTAGGAGACTTCTATTCACAACGGAAAACACTTAAAATCTTCAAAACTCGGATTGGACCGGACCAAAGAACCCAGGCGTTAAGCCCCAAACGCCCAGCTATAGCCTGGGCAGGCCTGGCGTTAGGGCTCTAACGCCCACCAAACGCCTGGTCCTACCAGGCTTTATAGCCCAAACGCCCAGCTATAGCCTGGTATGACCAGGCTTTATGGCTCAAACACCCGGCTATAGCCCGGTTCACTCCTTTTCGACTCTTGAGCATATTTTTGACGTTTATGCATCCATTTAGCTCGGCTTCCATCTCCAAATCACCTGCACATGAAATAAACTCCATTATTCACATACGAAGTGTATTTTTATCATTAATGCACATAAAATGTAAGGCACATAATGCTGTAAACCATGAATTATAGCCACGCATCAACACCCCACACTTAGAATCTTGCTCGTCCTCGAGCAATGGGACAATCTACTACCCCTCAACACATACACATTTCATTAACAAAGAGTATTTTACTTTTTAATCACACACATTACCCCTTAACTATGATCGATACCGGCAATCAAGTATGAACATACAAAATTTCACATTCTTTCCCTTCTTTAAACATGCCCAAGTATAACAATTAAATCAATCATACCAACAACCTAATTGAAACCGTCCAGCCTCAAGAGTCAACTTGCAACTACTAAGCCCTCTCAATTCACGCACCTACCCACCAAGAAAGTTACAACATTACCAATCATTCATGAGATCATGCATCCCGTGGTCGTACCATAAGCTTGCCCTTAGTGTAGATCTCCACTAATTTAAGTTAGCCAAATCTAGGATCAATTAGGACTTTTAGGTTGTGATGTAGGCTAAGGGACGGGTAGGATATCTTTAGGAATAGTGACTAACCCTCCTAAGCACTTTAATACACTACCTTCACAAATCAACACATATTCTTCTCAACAAATTCTCTTGCCACAATTGATATTCAACATACCCCTTTTTTAATTAAGCACTTCTATATTTTCACTAGCACAAATTAATAAAAATTGGAGGTGTGTATCTTTTTGTACATACTTTTACTATCATTTTTTTTCTTTCTTTCCTACACACACTCCATACATGAAGATTCAATGGCTAGTGACTTTTGAATACAATTTTTAGTGCACTAACAGGCCTTTCCATGGCTCCACTAAAAAGTTACTCCCCAATATCTCACCTTACTTCTTTTAGCGACTAAGTGCCTTAGGAGGAAAAGGTGCAAAAATCTCAATTTAAGAACAACATAGGGGTATGGCTTGTAATGTGGTACCAAAGAAAATGTCAAACGGCTCAAAGGGCTAGCAATGGTAATTTTTAATTCTTATGTGACAAGCACATCCATGATCAAGCAAGAAAATTCCTACATCATCTCCTAGAATAGCCTAACCTACAATTTCGCTTCGATTAACACACGGGGCAAGTTCTAGACTACACAGGATAGCATAGAAAATTAGTAAACCTCACTCACACATTGCACATGACTCAATCATAACGGTTTTATTCAACTCTCAAGTCAATCAAGCACACCAAATTGATAGAATTAAGCAATATTACACTATGTAGCATACAAGTCAAGCAACTGAGCTAAGGAATCACAAAATAGGCTATTTATTTTTACTCAGGCATCACATGTCAAACCAAATATATAAGGGAAAGCAGAATGTATGTCATAACCTAATATGCCGGCATCAAACATGTCATAGGGTATTTCTCAGTTACTCAGTTTCTTCCTAACTACTCTAAAAAAACAAAAATAATTTAAAGTGCCCGGTTCATGTTACACCCTTGGAAAAGAACCGTGGTCCAAAGAAAAACCAAGGGGGAATTACTACACTACCTAAAACAAAAAATCTTTTTGGTATTTTCTTTAGACTTACTTCCCTTAAGAGAACTGCCTAGGAGATCCATCGTCGGGAAGAGTCCACACATACATAAAATAAATGTTTTTTTTAGTTCTACCAAAAATCAAAAGACTGCAGAAAAAAAAACTACAAAAATTTAAAAGAAAAATCATTTACTATCATGAATACAAAACTACAACAAGAAACCACATACGGTACAACAATTCCCCAATACGTATGTACAACACCCCACACTTAATTCATGCACTGCCCTCAGTGCATCATATATAGACAAAACAAGAAATAGAAGTAAGGTGCAAGAAACTCCCTGATCATTCAGGGTCTTCATCATCTGATGCTCTCCATTCCTCCTCATGCTCATCTTCTCCATGATCTTCCTCATCTGAGGGCATCGGCTCTTCATCAGAGTTGTCAGGTGTGTTGATATCCTCATCGTCTAGGAGCCTATATCCCTCACCTACTCCAATCATCTGCTGAGCATGAGCATGGAGCGGGTATCTCTGATCCAACCCATATCTCTCATCAACTGACGCTGGGCGACCTCCTATTCGCACTGCAAATCCATCATCCCATAAAGATGGGCCATGAAGCTATCATCCCGCGCATTGCGCTCGGCATTGGTCAGTGAAGTCTCTTCTTTCAGTCTTAAGCCAGTGATATCGATCTCTCGTGCAAGTTGATCAATGGTATGGTCAAAGTTGGTATCAACCGCTACATTTTCATTTAGCAAGAACTGAGTCAGGAAATTTGGGAATGGTAGTCGATCAATTCTATTGATGGAACGCACCAACCCCATTTGATATCGCATCAGATGGCCCACATTCACTTTCTGCCCCGTCATGAGGAAGTAGAGCACACAAATCCTCTCTTGGCTGCTTAAGGTGTCATGGGTGCATGGTAGTATTCGTGCATTAATCACTTTAAGCCACACCTGGGTTTCAGCCTTCATTTTCTTCTTGGGAAACCTTTTATGGCGATTTGTGGCTCTATCCCAAATTCAAGTAGCCCTGGAATCAACCCCAAAAAGTGTGTGCCTCACCTCTCGGCTGATTAAGGTGTCATGGGTGCATGGTAGTATTCGTGCATTAATCACTTTAAGCCACACCTGGGTTTCAGCCTTCATTTTCTTCTTGGGAAACCTTTTATGGCGATTTGTGGCTCTATCCCGAATCCAAGCAGCCCTGGACTCAACCCCACAAAGTATGTGCCTCACCTCTCTATAGTTAGGATGGCGGATGAATTGCTCTAGAGGATCTACTGGAACATTTGTGCACCTAGAAAATCACATATGGCCTTAGCTGAAAAATCTACCAAGTGCCCACGAATTGGCACCAATTCGTCCTTGTCCTTAGGGTCAAACCCTGCATAGAATTCCCGGACTAAGTTAAGGTTGATGTTACCATTGTGCCTGAACACATATCCTAAACCCAACTCATGGATGCTCCTCCAAATTGCCGGAAATTTTGTTCTCAGACTCCTTTCCTTAATGGCCCCTTCAGGGTGAACATGCTTGGGCTTGCAGCATGCATACCATTTTCTGGAGTGTACTGGTATGCTATTGATACCATATTCCCATTGGCCAACGGGTTGCTGTCTCATAGCAGCGACAGCAGCTACTGCTTCCTCACCAGTCATACTGGAAGTAGCATCTCGCCCTTTTCTTTTCTTCTGAGGTGGTGGGGGTTTTGCTTTGGTTTTTGCTGGGGACGAAGACGTGGCCTTTCCTTTTCCTGTGGCTCTTCTGGGTAGCATCTTTTCCCCTGAACAAATGATCAGTAGTTAGTGGGTGTCACAAAATATGTACTATACGCTTTCCCAATTTGCCAAGGTTACTCAGACTTCACCTTGGCGCGTTTATGAACAATTAACACATAAGGCTTCTCGTGAGCCACTTCACACTTAAAATTTCATGGAGTTAAAGATGCATGACACTAGTGGTTTGTTTCCCGGAGACTCGGGCTCCAAATGGGGTATGTATTGCCATTAAGGCATTACATCGAGCACTTGTCTAGCACAATTGCCATGGGCGCTCTTATGGACTTGAGGGACTGCCTTATGTACCCAAATTTGTTTGGGGTTCCATAATACCACTTAGCTTCACAATTTCAGCCCATTCCTAAAGGGTTTCGGAGATTGGGATTCACAACACAATACAATATGACCATGAACTGCATAAACCCATAAAGAATCACCATGAATCAACGAAACACCTTTCATAATTGTAACACCCAATTCGCAGTAACAAAGGATAGAAATAGAATCATACCTCAAAGATTGATGTGTGTTTGTTGGATGAAGTGCACCACGAAAATCAAACTTGTGTAGATCTGTGCGTGTTGTGGGTGTTGTTGTAGTGAAGATGTGTGTGCCAATCTATGTGTTTTGGTGTGAGTATGCGAGAAAATCTGTTTTGGTTGTGTGCTTGGGAGTAGAAACTTGCTTGAGAGAGAGTTGGGAGATGTAAAAATAAGAAGAGGGGACTTACCTGTCATTTGGTGTGCGTTTTAGTCAATAATTCTGGGCACCCTGGCGTTAGCCAGGCGTTAGAGTTGGAACGCCCAGACCCCCTGGCATTAGCCAGGCGTTTTAGGCTTAACGCCTGCTACCCCCTCGCGTTAGCCAGGCATTTAGGGCTTAACGCCTTATGCCCCCTGGCGTTAGCCAGGCGTTTGACGCCTAAAGCCTGCTTCTTTCACCCGAATGCACTTGCAAGCTCGTTAGTACCTATAATTACACGAAATACTTTTAGCTATGCTAAGATTTACCTATGCATTGGGTTGCCTCCCAACAAGAGCCTTAGTTAATGTTGTGGCACGACGATTACAACAAGTCAATAGGTTGCCTCCTATGAAGTGCCTGATTTAACGTCGCGGCACAACGCAGAATCTCGCCTCACTCATCAGCGAGCACGACCTTGGTCTTCTTACAATTTATGGTACCACCCCAATATTGTTTGACTCTATGTCCATTCACTAAAAGTTTTCTTTCACCATGTATAGCTCGCAACTCAAGTGCACCATATGGGGTGACTCTCACTATCTCAAACGGACCTGACCATCTCGATTTCAGCTTTCCAGGAAACAGTCTAAGCCTAGAATTGAATAATAATACTTGTTGGCTTGGCTCAAAATGACGCGGATTTATATGTTTGTCATGCCATCTCTTGGTCTTTTCTTTTTAAAGTTTGGCATTTTCGTATGAGTGCAACCTGAACTCATTCAACTGCAGCAATCTTTTCTCACCCGCGGCTTCAAGGTTCATGTTTAGCTTCTTGATGGCCCAATATGCCTTATGTTCAAGCTCTACGGGCAAGTGACATGCCTTCCCATAGACCAGCTTGTACGGTGATGCCCCAATTGGTGTTTTGTATGCTGTTTTGTATGCCCATAAGGCATCATCTAACTTAGCAACCCAATCTTTCCTATTCACATTCACCATTTTCTCTAATATTTGCTTAATTTCTCTGTTGGATACCTCTACTTGTCCACTTGTTTGAAGGTGATATGCTATTGCAACTCGATGACGGACCCCATATTTAGCCAAAAGGTTATTCAACAACCGATTGCAAAAGTGGGTTCCTTCATCACTAATCAAGGCACGTGGAGTACCAAATCTGGAGAATATATTCTTCTTCACAAACACATCGACAACCATGTCATCATTCGTCGGCAATGCAATTGCCTCCACCCATTTTGACACGTAGTCAACAGCCAGCAAAATGCAATTATTTCCCCTAGATGATGGGAATGGACCCATAAAGTCTATCCCCCATACATCAAAAATCTCTACCTCCAAGATATTATTCAAAGGCATTTCGTGCTTCCTTGTTATCGTTCCTGTTCTCTAGCACTGGTCACACTTTTTAACAAATGCATGGGAATCTTTGAATAGTGTTGGCCAAAAAAAACCAGATTGTAGCACTTTCGCCGCTGTGCTATCACCACCATGATGGCCCCCATATGGTGATGCATGACAATCATACAGCACAAGTTCCACTTCTTTATCAGGAATACATTTCCTCATTAACTGATCACCACATTCTTTGTACAGGTAGGGCTCATCCCAGTAGTAAAACTTCACATTGCGTAGAAACCTCTTTCTTGCTTCAGATTCTATTTCCGGAGGAAGTACCCCACTCACCAGATAATTCAAAAAGCTTCTCATCAGGAAAAACTTCTTTAATATTTCCACCCTCCTCAACATGATCATGATTTTCCAGCCTTGGCAGATGGTAAGCTACTTGGTTATCAGTTCCCTTTCGGTCTCTTATCTCCACATCAAATTCCTACAACAATAAAAACTCAGCGCATCAATCTAGCTTTAGATTCTTTCTTTATAAATAAATACCTGATTGCTGCGTGATCTGTGTGGACTATAAATTTTGTTCCTACCAAGTATGCCCGGAATCTTTCAAAGGCCCACACCACAGCTAACAGCTCCTTTTCAGTGGTGGTGTAATTCTGTTGTGCATCATCAAGGGTCTTACTCGCATAGTAGATGGAATAAAACACCTTGTCTTTTTTTTGGCCTAGCACTAGCCCAATTGCATGGTCACATGCATCACACATAAGTTCAAATGGTACCGACCAATCAGGCGCAACAATTATTNGCCTTCCTGCACCATAAAGTGACATTTCTCCCAATTTAACACCAGATTCGTTTCTTCACAACGGGCCAACACCATGCTCAGATTTTTCAAATAATCATCATAAGATGACCCAAATACTGAGAAGTCATCCATGAATACCTCTACGAATTTTTCCACCATGTTAGTGAAAATAGCCTTCATACATCTCTGGAAGGTGGTTGGTGCATTGCAAAGACCAAATGGCATTCGCTTGAAGGCGAAGGTGCCATAAGGGCAAGTAAATGTGGTCTTCTCCTGATCCTCTGGGCATATGACAATTTGATTGTAACCTGAATACCCATCCAAAAAGTAATAATATTCATGCCTTGCTAATTTGTCCAGCATTTGATTAATGAGTGGGAGTGGAAAATGATACTTGCGGGTTGCTTTGTTGAACCTTCGATAATCAATGCAAACTCTCCAACCCATAACAATGCGGGTAGGAATTAGCTCATTCTTTTCATTCTCAATCACGACCATTCCTCCCTTTTTGGGCACACATTGAACCGGGCTCACCCAGTTGCTGTCAGAAATAGGAAAAATGATACCTGCATCTAGCAATTTTATGACTTCTTTCTTCACTACTTCTTTCATTATGGGATTCAGCCTCCTTTGCTGCTCAACACTCGGGCGATGTCCGTCTTCTAAAAAGATTTTATGCATGCAAAACTATGGGCTGATTCCTTTAATATCTGCAATGGTCCACCCAATCGCCTTTTTGTGCTCACGAAGTACCCTGAACAATTTCTATTCTTGTGTATTGGTCAGGCTGGATGAGATGATCAGGGGCAATGTCTCAGAGTTCCAAAAATAGGCATAGCGTAAATGTGCTGGAAGAGGTTTGAGTTCCAGCTTTGGAGCCTCTTCAATAGATGGCTTAGGAGGGGTTAGAGTAACAGGCTTGTTCAACTCTTCAAATTTTCCTAGCCCGTGGAGGTAACTGCAGGATACTTCAAGAA
>ML431989.1:0-23071 GCA_005239525.1 Nicotiana knightiana | reverse complement strand
GCTCGGCCCGTAGCTAGGAAGGGACGCCCCAAAATAAATGGGACTTCCTGATCAGGCTCATAGTCCAAGATAATGAAATCAACTAGGAATATGAAAGAGCCCACCTGAACCAGCACTTCTTCAGTTACTCCCTCAGGATGAGCAAGGGAGCGATCAACCAATTGTAAAATCACTATTGTTGGGCGTGGTTCACCCAACCCCAACTGCTTGAACACAGATAGCGGCATCAAATTAATACTTGCCCCAAGATACAAAGCTCACCCGACTGCGTTCTTACCAATTGAGATTTGGATAGTACAACTACCTCAGTGAGTTCCACGGTTTCGAACCCAGTCAGCCTTCATTGATTGGCCACAATGTCCTTGATGTATTTAGCATATGTGGGCACCTCCTGTAGAATGTCTACCAGTGGAATATTTATTTTTACCTGCTTCAAGAGGTCAAGAAAATTTTTGTATGCTGCATTATCTTTCACCTTTTGCAACCTTTGAGGAAATGGAGGGGGTGGCCTCAAATGGTGGGGGTTGCTCAGCCACCGCCTCCTTTGTTGGTTTATCTGATTCTTTCGGGTTGTCTGATATTGATTCAATAGTAGTTGGTTTCTCATTAAAAGTTACCTTCTTTCTCTTTTTGGACTGGACTTCTTCCAATTGCTTCCCATTCCTCAATGATATAGAATTAACAGATGTTATAGGATTAGCTTCAGTGTCACTTGGAAGAGCCCACGTTGGTCGGGTATTTTGAGAACTGGCGAGTTTCCCCACTTGACGTTCTAAATTTCTCATTGCTACAGTATGGGCTTGGTGATCAGCCATTATTTTCTGATTTAAAGCAAGTTGGTCGTTCATCATTCTCTTCATAATCTGCTCAAGGCTTGCTGATGGTTCAGCCTGAGGTGGTTTGTACTGCTGTTGAGGTGCTGGATACCTGTAGTGATTCTGAGTGCTTTGATTTCCACCCCAAGAGAAGTTTGGGTGGTTTCTCCAGTTGGGGTTATAAGTGTTTCCATATTGATTTTCTTGTCCCCTATTCGCATTACCTACAAAGCAGACAAACTCTGGATTAACTGGGCATAAATCACTCGAATGACCCTCTCCACAGACTTCACAAAATACCTGAATTTGTTGCACTGGTTGGACCTGTTGTCCTGGTTGAGATTGTTGCTTGTTAATGATCAGGTTCATCTAATTGACTTGGTTAGTCAATGTGGAAATCTGAGCTGACAATGCTGAGACCACATCTAGTTCAAGAACCCCTAGTGACTTTTGAACCACATTTCTGCCCATCTCACCTTGCCAGTCTGGATTGCTGTTGGAGAATTTATTCAGTAATGCAGATATTTCATCATAATTCTTCTCCAACACCTGACCTCCGGCTGCTGCATCTACCACAATTTTTGTTTGCGGATGGAGCCCCTCAATGAAAGTGTGAACTAACACCTCGCTTGTCTGATTGTGATGAGGGCAGTCTCTGAGTAGCCCTTTGAACCTTTCCCATGATGAATATAAAGATTCACCCGTTTTCTGTCTAAAGGAGACTCTCACTCCTGATCTTTGCAGTNAAGCGTGAGCCTCACATAATCTGTCGTGACCCCGTTAGTGATATAAATATCACTAATCTCCAAGAAGTTCAGAATGTGTTGTTGTGGATCCTCGTGTGGAAGACCCAAAAACTGCCCGTTTGCATGAAGTAGTTGGATCATGCTCTGTTTCAGCTCAAAAGTGCCCAGTGATTCTGGGTTTCACGATGCTGGAGGTAACATTAGAAATACTAGGATTGCCACCTCCTGAACAGCCATGTGTTGTTCCTCTGCCATGTTCACAGGAAATCGGATGAAGTCCTGAATATTGTCTGTATCTCTTGCTTCTCGCAACCTCCTGTGAAATATTCTCTCAGGTTCAGGGTCAAAGCCGTCAAGACTGTCCTGACTTCTGACCCTACACATTCAATCGAAGTTCCTGAGATTGGAGCAAAAATCACGTGACGTTAGACTCAATGAAATAAAAAATTGAATCAAGTAACTAGAAAGTAGTCTATATTCAAGTCCCCGGCAACGCCGCCAAAAATTTTTTGGTCTCAAACGCACACGCAAGTATACGTGGTCGTAGCAAGTAATATAATGTTAAATCGAATGTCGAACCCATAGGGACTTGCATAAACTACTTGCTGAATCACTCTAATTGTTATTTAATCGAGCCAAAATAAAATCCAGGAATGTAATTGATTTATACTACGATTCAATGAACTAACTAATTCTCAAGTAATGAGAGTATTGTTGTGTGTATTCAGTAGAGACAAATATAGCAGGGTTGTGATCAATTCACCATTCATATTTCATTCTAATTAACTCTCCCTTTCATATAATTCACTCACGGTTGCTAATTAATCGATAATTGCTCTCATAGCTTTCTCCCGAAGCACTACTCGCCTATTCTCAATAGATTAACGCCTATATTCCTATGAAACTAATATATTAGAACGCTCTAAGATTACGATGTTTAATTAAGCACGATGACTAGGTATATTCCTATCCTAAGAACAAATCCGCTCTCCTGAAGGGTTAAGATCGTGCTCTCTTCAATTCTTCTCTAATCTATATACGTCTTTCCCAAGCATAACATAGATAGTATATAGAACCAAATTGCTGGCCGACAATTAAGCAATCAAACACAGAATTGAAGAAAGAACCATATATTGAGTGAACTATAATCAAGGTTAAATTACTGTCGAATAACAATATTCATGATAAACCACAACCCCAAAACAATGGGTATTTAGCCACTCATGCTAAAATCAAACAATTGCATAAGTCTTGCATAAATTGAAAATACTAGAATAAGATGAAGAAAACTGAGAAATTCTTCGCTTCCTAATGATCCTGTGTGTATCTTCTCTCCAAAAATAGCATTCCCCCTTTCAAAGTTGTGTTTTGGGGTCTATTTATATGTTTGGGACAAACCCTAAACGTGTAGAAACTTCTATTCACACCGGAAAATACTTAAAACCTTCAAAACTAGGATTGGACCGGACCAAAGACCCCAGGCGTTAAGCCCCAAACGCCCAGCTATAGCCTGGGCAGGCCTGGAGTTAGGGCTCTAACTCCCCCCAAACTCCTGGTCCTACCAAGCTTTATAGCCCAAACGCCCAGCTATATCCTGGTATGACCAGGTTTTATGGCTCAAACGCCCGACTATATCCCGGTTCACTCCTTTTCGACTCTTGAGCGTGTTTTTGAAGTTTATGCATCCATTTAGCTCGGCTTCCATCTCCAAATCACCTACACATGAAATAAACTCCATTATGCACATATGAAGTGTATTTTTATCATTAACGCTCATAAAATGTAAGGCACATAATGCTTTAAACCATGAATTATAGCCACGCATCAATACCCTTTATATGCTTAGATCGTAATCCTTTCAAAATCTAACTTTCTTTACTATTTTAAAATATATGCATGCTTAAGACTTAAATCCCCTCTTATTTGATCCTTTGTTTGTTTGTTTGCTAAGCCGTACAAATTCACAAAATTTGTTTGGCCGGGAACCACACTTGTGGATCCTGAGGGGTGCCTACACCTTCCCCTTAAGATAATTTCAAGCCCTTACCCTATCTCTGGTTAACAACGTAGTTGTAAATGAACCCGTTTGGTGTCCTAAGGCACCTTTAAAAATCTTTAGGTGGCGACTCTCAAACACACAAACCCCTTTCCCAAAAGGAAAGAGTTGTCTCAACCGAATGTCATAAACCCGATCTCCGCGAGGAAAGAGGGGGCGTGACAGCATGGCAACTCTGCTGGGGACTTTCAGGCTTTTACCATTTTCAAATTGATTTGTGAATTTGTACCTCTTCCCATTTCCCTTATGTGCAATTACTTGTCTATTTCTTTAAGAATTTATTTTTCTTCAAAAGTAACTGACATGTTTTTTTGTTTCCTTCCTTTGTAACCGCTTTTAAATTATAAACTGCTGTGTTTACTGCTTTCATAACATGCAAATACATGACTACATGTTTTACTGTTTATTGCATAATCATGATTCAACATCATACTCCACGCGTGCCAAACAAAATTTTATAGCGACGGGTGATGAGTGGTTGCGTTCTTCCTATATTATTACCCCCTAAATTTGGAAAGGCTTATTTGCGGTAAAACGAGTCGATCACCGGTGCAGTCGACGGTACCGTGCCTTTCCCCCTTGAGTTTTCCGCTCGAGGGTACCAGTCTAAAACCCCATAGAAACCTTGCTCTGTTATGTTGTTTCATGCCTCATGGTCAAACCTAGCATGGCTAAACTGTGGCCCGCATGATAGCTTTTAAGATTGCCTTATGCAAAAGTCCACTGGGTTTCCCTAAACCCAAACGGACATCATCACGTTCTGTTCATTTATTTGGAGAACTAAATGCGTTATGCTAATTGTTGATGTTAAATAGTCGAGTCTGGTGGGGGTAAGGGCCTAACCTTGTTTGCCTTGCAGAAAAATGAGGCACGAAGTCCCCAGATTCGGCATGGTCTCCAATATCCATCTAAGATTGCTAAATTTGTGGGAATATTTACATTCTAGTGACAAAATTCTCTTCAGAAAATACTTGGGCAATCTACCATCTCTCGTAGAAATCCAGCCTAACAACATGATAATAGAGGTTATTATCCTGTTCTGGGATTATGAAAGGTCCGTGTTCCGCTTTGGGGACATTGAAATGACACCTTTGCTGGAGGAAATAGGAGGACCGGCTGGCCTAGTATGGGAAACCCCGGGGTTGCTAATGCCTGAGAACCGCACAGGCAGAGGTTTTCTCAAAATGATGGGTCTGAAGAAGAATTCAGAACTGGTATGCTTAAATAATTCATACATCTATTTTGACTACTTGTACGAAAGGTACGGTCACAACAAATATTATTGTACCTACCACGACGAGTTTGCCATCACATCCTTGGGACACATCCATCGTAGAGTATTTGTCTTCATGTTTTGCTTCTTGGGTCTGATTATGTTTCCAATAAAAAAGGAGAGAATCCACACTAGACTGGCCATGGTAACCAAGACACTAATGGAAGGAATTAGTGGGCAAAACTTCAGCATTATGCCCATGATCATTGCAGACGTATATTGAGCCTTGTAAAAGTGTCACCGAGGGGCAAGGCACTTCGAAGGCTGCAATCTACTACTTCAGCTTTGGCTCATGGAACATCTCCAAAAGGGAGAATACCGACAAGAAATTCATCGAAGAGTTTGGGATGACCACATCGCTTTCCACCATCCAAAGCGAATGAATTACATCCCCGACATGTTTTCTCAGCCTGAGAACGCCAAATGATGGGTCGAGCTCTTTGATAATCTGACTAAAGAACAGGTTCAGTGGATGTTCGAGTGGTTTCCGACGAAGGAGTTCATCACTCGTTCAAGAGATGCACCGTTCCTAATACTAATTGGTCTAAGAGGAACATACCCTTACGTCCCTCTTCGAGTTATGAGGCAAGAGGATAGAAAGAAAGTCATACCCAGGGTCGCCAAGATGAGCCATCTTCAAGATGACTTCCAAAATGACGATAGTCATCACAAGTTCCAAGCCCAGCACATGTGGCACTGCAAGATTGTAATGGAGAAGGACACTATCGAGCCAGACATATATTATGCCAGTTGTACCCCTTTCTATCCTGGTTGGTTGGCAGAAAATTGGGGTGGTCTGAGCGAGCCAGGATTCGTTCAAGGTCACAGGGTTATAGATGAAAAGGTCGAGGCACAAGTCAAATACAATCAGCTGCACAAGAGGATCCGTGAGTGTGAGGATGAGCACCGCGAAATACATGAGTCTAGCAAGAAACTAGTCAAGGAATGGAAGATATGGCTATCAGCACCAACAAAAGGTTAGGGTATTTGGAGCGAGGCATATTGGAGCTGGAGGAAAATTTTCTCAAAAAGATTGAAGACTGTCAAAAGACTGAAGGTAGGGAAGGAGGACATCTAGCCAGCGCATACCTATTGCTGGGACTTCGCGAGTTGGGGAAACTGTACGAGGGAAGCAAGAATGCCAAGTCTGGGGAAGGTCCTTCTGGGACCAAGTAGATAGGAATGTCTTTCTTTTACTTTATCAATGTAATAAGGCCAATGGACATTAGTGACCTTTACTTCCTGTTTATTTAGTGTCATTTTGGGATTCGTCTATTTTCTTATCGATAAAATGAGGAATTTAGCATATTAAGTTCTCTAAATTAATTTGTCGCTAGGCCTACCTCGGGCACAAAAGAGGTCCCCAAATTAGGACGCGCTTTATATTCCCGCACTATGTGTTTAAATACCGCAATACTTTTCATAATCCTCACTGACTTGGCTACCTTTTGTTTTTGTTTTCCTCTTTCTTTATTTATTTATTCCCCTCCACAAAGGTTAGTTCGTGCACTCTAGCATCATCATCATATCACACAAGATCCAGGGCCCGGTGAGTCCCGGGGTAGCAAGGCTGAACAAGCATTGTTTATTTTATTTTGCTAATGATTTCCTTTTCCGCATTTCCATTTTGTTGCATTTTCCAATAAAATCTCCAATGTTCCAAAACATTCGAAAATCACTTTTATGTTTCAACGAATCTGTATTCATTTATTATCATATTCTCTCATTATTTTATCTTACAGCATTACTATTTCCTGTGTTGATGAACCAATGACTGTGACATGAAATGAGACAACGTAGCAAACGGACATGGATTTATAAGAAGATGACATACCTGACGAGATTGTCAAAGAAGTTGAGAATTTTTAGAACAGACCTAAGTCCAACCTGGACGAGACTGAAATCATCAACCTAGGAGATTCAGAAACTGTCAAGGAAACACGAATCAACATTCATTTGTCGCCGTCAGAAAAGAAAGAATACGTAGAATTTCTAAAGGGGTATGAGGAAATATTCACTTCGTCGTACGACGACATGACTGGTCTAAGTGCGTCTATTGTGGCTCACAAATTGCCAACCAATCCAATGTGTCCACCGATAAAACAAAAGCTCAGGAAGTTCAAACACGACATGAGTTTGAAATCAAAGAAGAAGTCACCAAGCAGATCAACGCCAAGGTTCTCAGGGTAGTTGAGTACCCGACATGGTTAGCCAACATGTGCCAGTACCAAAGAAGGATGGGAAGGTCAGAGTCTGTGTCGACTACCGGGATCTCAACCGAGCTAGTACGAAAGACGACTTCCCTTTGCCAAATATAAATATCCGGATTGATAATTGCACCAAGAATGAACTACAATCATTCGTGGATTGCTTCTCTGGTTATCATCTGATCTGGATGGATGAGGAAGATGTTGAGAATCACTTTTATGTTTCAACGAATCTGCATTCATTTATTATCATTTTCTCTCATTATTTTATCTTACAGCATTACTATTTCCTGTGTTGATGAACCAATGATTGTGACATGCAATGAGACAATGCAGCAAATGGATGTGGATTCAGAAGAAGATGACATACCTGAGGAGATTGTTAAAGAAGTTGAGAATTTTGAGAACAGACCTAAGTCCAACCTGGACGAGACTGAAATCATCAACCTGGGAATTCAGAAACTGTCAAGGAAACACGAATCAACATTCATTTGTCACCTTCAGAAAAGAAAGAATACGCAGAATTTCTAAAGGAGTATGAGGACATATTCTCCTGGTCGACGATGACATGACTGGTCTAAGTGCGTCTATTGTGGCTCACAAATTGCCAACCAATCCAATGTTTCCACCGGTAAAACAAAAGCTCAGGACGTTTAAACCCAACATGAGTTTGAAAATCAAAGAAGAAGTCACCAAGCAGATCAACGCCAAGGTTCTCAGGGTAATTGAGTACCCGACATGGTTAGCCAGCATGTGCTAGTACCAAAGAAGGATGGGAAGGTCAGAGTCTGTGTCGACTACCGGGATCTCAACCGAGCTAGTCCGAAAGACGACTTCCCTTTGCCAAATATACATATCCTGATTGACAATTGCACCAAGCATAAACTATAATCATTCGTGGATTGCTTCGCTGGTTATCATCTGATCTGGATGGATGAGGAAGATGCTGAGAAAACGGCTTTCATTATGCCGTGGGGAGTGTACTGTTACAAGATGATGCCATTCGTCTTGAAGAATGCAGGGGCCACCTACATGAGGGCTATGACCACCATCTTCCACGACATGATTCACAAGGAGATCGAGGTATACGTGGATGATGTTATTATCAAGTCTAGGAAAGCCATTGACCACATAGAAGATTTGAGGAAGTTCTTCAAAGGGTTGTGAAAATACAATCTGAAGCTGAACCCCGCGAAGTGTGCATTCGGGGTTCCTGCTGGAAAGTTTCTCGGGTTCATTGTCAGCCGCCGAGTGATAGAATTGAATCCGTCAAAGGTCAAAGCCATTCAAGAACTACCACCGCCAAGGAACAAGAAAGATGTGATGAGTTTCTTGGGGAGACTTAATTACATCAACCGATTCATAGCACAGTCTACAGTTATCTGTGAGCCGATCTTCAAGATGCTGAAGAAGGACGCCGCAACAAAGTGGACCGATGATTGTCAAAAGGCTTTCGACAAAATCAAGGCATACCTGTCAACACCATCAATCTTGGTACCGCCTGAGCCAGGTAGACCTCTGTTACTCTACCTTGTAGTGTTAGATGGAGCTTTCGACTGCGTTCTGGGGCAGCACGATGAAACAGGAAGAAAGGAGGAAGCCATTTATTATCTCAGCAAGAAGTTCACTCCGTACGAGGCCAGATATTCTTTATTGGAATGCACTTGTTGTGCTTTGACTTGGGTAGCTCGGAAGCTGAGGCATTACTTCTGTGCCTACACAACGTATTTCATATCGAGAATGGATCCATTAAAGTACGTCTTTCAGAATCCCATGCTCACTGGCAAGCTAGCCAAGTGGAAAATCCTGCTGAGTGAGTTTGATATTATCGATGTGAATCAGAAAGCAGTTAAGGGACAAGCACTGGCAGACCATCTTGCTGAGAACCCTGTAGATGAAGAATACAAACCTTTGAAAATGTATTTTCCTGAGGAAGAGGTGTCATTCATAAGAGAAGACATTGCAGAATCCTATGACGGTTGGAGAATGTTCTTCGATGGAGCACCGAGCTTCAAGGGAATTGGCATTGGAGCAGTCCTAATATCATAAACGGTCAGCATTATCCGGTATCTGCCAAACTCAGATTCCCCTGCACCAACAATATGGCAGAGTATGAAGCCTGTATCTTAGGGCTCAACATGGCCATTGACATGAACGTCCAGGAGCTATTAGTGATTCCAAGATATTGTCATATTTGCACCACGTACAGGAATTAAGAAAGAGGTTCACAAAGATAGAATTTTGGTATGTCCCTAGAATCCAGAATGAGTTCGTCGATGCATGGCTACTTTGTCCTCAATGATCCAACACCCAGACAAGAATTTCATTGATCCTATTCCCGTAAAGATCCATAAGAAGCCAGCCTATTGTGCCCATGTCGAATAAGAAGCAGATGGTTCATGACATCAAGGAGTATTTGGAAAAAGAAGATTACCCAGAGCTTGTGAATCCCACTCATAAATGTACACTTCGAAGACTATCCAACAACTTCTTTCACAGTGGAGGAATCCTATATAGGAGGACTCCCGATTTGGGATTATTACGTTGTGTCAATGCAAAGGAAGCATCCAAGCTGCAAGAGGAGATTCATGCTGGGACCTGTGGCCCGCATATGAACGATTTTGTTCTAGCAAAGAAGATACTCCGAGCTGGTTACTTTTGGATGACTATGTAAACGGACTGCATCCAGTATGTCCGGAAATTCCACCGTTGTCAGATACACGCAGATATGATAAAGATACCTCCAAACAAGCTCACCAAGGTCGTTCACCGCCTGGGGCATGGACGTTATTGGACCAATCGAGCCTGCCGCCTCCAACGGACACAGGTTCATTCTGGTAGCCATCGACTATTTCACCAAATGGGCCGAAGTATCATCCTACAAAGCAGTGACTAAGAAAGTCATGGCAGACTTTGTCCGCGACCGTATTGTTTGTCGATTCAGGATTTCTGAGTCAATCATCACCGACAATGGTTCCAATCTCAACAGTGACTTGATGAAAGCTATGTGTGAGGCTTTCAAGATCAAACACAAGAATTCCACAGCTTACAGACCTCAAATGAATGGAGTTGTAGAAGTCGCCAATAAAAACATCAAGAAGCTACTAAGAAAGATGATAGAAAGGCACAAGGAGTGGCACGAGAAGTTATCATTTACCTTATTGGGATATCGCACCACAGTTCGCACCTCAACAAAGGAAACTCCTTATATGCTAGCTTATGGTACTGAGGCTGTTATTCCTACCGAAGTTGAGATTCCATCTCTAAGAATTATACAAGAAGCTGATCTCAGCGACTCAGAATGGGTAAAGAGCCGTTATGAGCAACTAGCTCTCATAGACGGAAAGAGAATGAATGTAGTCTGTCATGGTTAACTCTATCATAACAGAATGACCCGAGCCTTTAACAAGAGATTCAAGCCTAGACAGTTCACACCAGGGAAGCTAGTGCTGAAGAAGATCTTTACACATAAAGATGAAGCCAAAGGGAAGTTCTCTCCCAACTGGAAGGGTCCGTACATGGTTCACAGGGTACTGACAGGAGGAGCACTTATACTCACAGAAATGGACGGAGAAGTCTGGCCAAAGCTAATCAATTCAGATGCAGTCAAACGCTACTATGTGTAGTCTTTATGCTTTCTCAATGATGTAAATTGAACTACGCCTGACCTGATTCCCGTTTAAGAGGGGATACGTAGGCATCCCTATGGGTTCGGTCACAATTCAATAAAAATTTCATTTTTCCCCACAATTGGAAACTGGGGCAGAATTTTGAGGAGGACCCTCAAAATTCTAAAGCAAGTTCAGCCAATCGCCGCACGAGCAACAGTCAGAGACGTTCACCCATAAAATTGGGGAAGAATTTTGAGGAGGACCCTCAAAATTCCGTAGCAGGAGAGGTTCCAATGTCCCCAGTCGTGTCACAGTCGTCGGTTCATCCCAAAATTATATTTTTATGCTTTTACAAAATCATGCATGTTTGTTTTTGAAACAGATTTGTTTAGAAACGTTACCCCAATAATACAGATAGTATCATCAAATCGAGCCCAGCAAGTCAAGAGAAGCCAGCGGGGATACGAACTAACCCCCCGTTTATAGAACTCACGATCTTTCTTTGGTTGCAAGCACTAAGGTTGAAAAATCCTTAAAACAACTGTCCTCCCAGGGGACATACGTTGTCCAAAATACGACTCTCAAAACTGCTGCACTTGCTGACGCTCGCACATGCCTCAATGCTCTGCAGTCACAATGCTCTCAATAATCACAATGCCGCAATTCATCACCAGCTAAGAATTCCTACTGTCATTTTATTTTTTGCATAAGGATACCAATCTGCCTTCCGAGACTAAACGTTGTCTCCATCTGCATCTACATTTTTCATAAGGCTATCATTCTGCCTTCCGAAACTAAATGTTGTCTCCATCTGCATTTGCATCTTTGCATAAGGCTAGCATTCTGCCTTCCGATGTTAATCTCTACCTCCATCCACATCATTGCATAAGGCTACCATTCTGCCTTCCGAGGTTAAGCTCTAACTCCATCTATATAATTGAATAAGGCTACCATTATGCCTTCCGAGACTAAACGTTGTCTCCATATGCATTGCATAAGGCTACCATTCTGCCTTCCGAGGCTAAGCTCTGCCTCCAATTTACCTTTCGCGACTAACCGCTGTCTCAAGCACTATTTACTTCACTTTCCTTTCGGGCTAAGCTCTGCCATTTATTCGCAAGACTAAGCTCTGTCTAGTCAGCATTATTCTATTGCATCTGCATGGGCTGAAATATCGCCAACTTATCCAAAGGCATCATTATTCGGAGGCACCATCTTCATAGCCCGAGGACATCATATCATGACCTGAGGATCTCTCTCAATTTTGCATATCATTATTCAAAGGCGTCATGGTTCGAATGCACCATTTTCATGGCCCAAGAACATCATTTTCATGGCCTGCGAATCTTGCATCAAGAAATTCATAGCCTAGGACGTCATGGTCTGAGGACGTCATCCTTAACCGTCCAAAGACATCATTCATGGTCCAACGGGAATTTGCATCATGTTTAAATTACGCATAATATATGCTTGTATTATTTATTTGCAGGTAATCCGGCGAGCAAACTGCCATCCCGGCAGGAGCGGTTCCGCTCCAGTTCTCCTAACCACCCTGTAAGCCGCTTATTCAATCAGTCCCAAATGTTGCGTCTGTTATTGTAAGAAACTTCATATGTATACTTCACCGATGAATCCTGAACTACATACTTCTTGATTCCTGCAAAATCAGGGATATGTAGACAACTCAGAAGCTAGGGTGCGGCCTAAACCTCTCCGAATCGTTTTGCTCGGTCAAAATTGGGCATCATATCTTTACCCGACAACTCTTACATCCTTCCCGGTTAAAGAGGGGCAGCTGTTAATACCCAATTTTTCCTCAAACTGTTTTAAAATTGCATATATACCTTCAAAAACATGCTTTCATAGCAATTGGTATTTTTCTATAATTTTTCCATAGTTTTATTAATTTATTTTAATTTATCCAGTATTTTATTTCTAATAATTAATTACAAAATTGCATTACAAATAATTTCAAAAGCATTTCTTGATTTAATATTATTTAGGGTCCTACTAAGACCAAATTATTTCACAATTAGCCAAATTGGCACTCTTTGGCTATAATTGCAATAACTTTGCAAGTATAGCCTAATCATATGTTTTATACTATTTTTTATCCAATAATTAGTCATTTTATATATTAATACTAATTAATCATGTTAATTTAATTTTATTAAGCGTCAATTTCATTTATTATAATTATTAACTATTTTTATAAATCATTTATCTATTTTTTATGGGTATTTAACAATTAGCCACTTTAAATTTTAATCCTAGCCTAATTAATACGGACCCCTAACTCATTTAACTAGCCTAACTACCCATCCCAGTCCTCACAAAACACCTGACCCAACACCCCCTCTAATTTGAGTCGTTGATTAATTCAAATCAACGACCCAGATCAATCCTTACCATATTTAATCCTAAACGACTACTCCCTTCTAATTTTTCCCTTNTGGCCACCTCCCTTGCCAGAAACCATGAGGTCTCACCCCTCCTAGCTTATGTCTCTCCTCCCACGTCGGCTTGACACTGTCCTGAGGACCTTAAGAGAACCTGGAGCGGTCCAACTCCCACTTATGGCCTTTCATGCCGTCTCCGGCCATCTACGGCCGTCCGAGTAAGATTTCTTCATTTCCGGCTAGAACAAGTGGTTCTTTAGCCGATTCTCCTTCTCTTTGGGTTGTCTCTATGAAACCCTAACTATCACTCTTTGATTTTCATAGATCTATAACAGATCTTGGCTTATTCCGAGCTATTTTTAGTGTTTTCAAAAGGGTTTTCCGATTTTTATGAAGTGACTCTTCATCTTCAAACTAGGGTTTTCAAACCTCTTTTCAAAAATTATTTCCCTTCATATTTTAAGTATTATATTATGATTTTCGTTATGTTTAAGCTTTATTTGAGCTTCTTCCCTTTGTGTCTGAGTTATTTCGTTAAAACCCCCAAAGTCTTGACTTTAATCTGTGGCTCTGAGTTTGTTTTCGATAATAGGTTTACTTGTTCCATTATGTCCACTATGTTCTCACGAATACTCTGTGATCTCGTGATTCTTACCCCATGTTCGTTTGTTAGGGTTTCCGACTGCTATTATCCTTGCTTATTATGTGGTTCTACTCTATTTTTGCTTATCGATACCTTTGAGTCTTTACTTCTCCTGCTTGTATTATGCTTATTCAGTACTTGTGCTGATTTCACTCAGATTGATACCAAGTCCCATAATTATTGCTTGATTCTGATTTTTACCTTACTTTTCACCCAGCTTTCAAAACTATATATATGCATACTCTTCTCTCATTTTTTAGACACAAACACACACATTGTTCAACTGTCTCCTTTACACACATACATACTCTTTACTGTTCTCCTTTTGGTTACCTGCTATTATCAGTCGGCTGCAAGCCAAGACTGATTATTCTACTTGCCTATTCTTTATTCTCTGTTTGTCATCACCTAACTGGTATGTCCTCAATTTAGTTTAAAGCTTCAAAACAATATGTTTCTTTTGGTATTTCAATTCATCTTATTTCTTATATGCTTTTACTTATGGTTTTGTTGCTCAACTTGCAATTAGTATGTATACTTTGCTGCTTTAGTTCTTAATACCTCCCTCTTTAGCCTCAGCATTTTTACTACCCCCTTTGCATGTTTTAACATGATTTTTCTTCCCCTCTGCCTTCTTTGATGCCTAGCACACCATAATATGTACTATATATTACTTAGTCTTTATGTGATCTTGAACACATGTTGTACCAGAACCTTTTTTATGAACCTGTATGTGACCCTGCTTATTGTATGTTCTCCCTATATGCTTCATACTTGTCCCCTACCCCTCAATCCCTGCTTGTGGTTGCTGAACTTGTCTTAATTTCCGGTTATTTTTTCTGTGTGTGTTGTTTAAGTATGTTGGTTATGTTACTGCCTTACCCTTTTCAATCTAATCTTCATTAAACCTCTCTCTTTCTCAAAACTAATTTAAAATTGTTCTTACTCACTATGAGCACTTCCACTATACTCTTAGACATTAGGTTATTCCCCTCTTGTGTGAGCATTGCCTTGGGACCCTTGAGCTCCCTCTGAACTTTGACACACAAGAGCTGGCCTTTCCACACTGCACTTACTCCATCTTGGCTATGAAATCTGGGTGTGAGCACTGCCCGGGACCTTGAGATCCTTAGGGAATTCTGACACACCTGGACCATGTGAAAGGTTGTGAATGAAATGGCAATGAGGCATTCTAGAAATCTTGGGTCTATTGGTGGGATCCCTATAGTATAAATTCTTATTTTCTTTATTCAATTATGTAATTTACGCAAATGGCCTTTAATAATTATTTGTAAACAACTATTGGGGATGGATAGTAAAAAGGGAAAAGGGTAGTTATGCGTGTTATAAATATTAAAGGGTAGAAACCATGCTATTAGGTTTACATTCCTTATTTGCGCAATAGAAATAATTTTTTAGGATCAACATGTGCAAAGCATATCATGCATTAGAAATCATTCTATTTAGGCTTTATGAACACTGTTTCAGCATCTTGTTTCAGTACTGTCATTAATCACTTAGAAAATTCTGTGATAGGGTAAATAATGTTAATAATTGGTATCTTCTGCGATCGTGTTTCATATTGCTATGCGCACTTAGAAATCCTGTTCCTAGGATAGCACTAACAAACTGTACTCTTGCATATTCTTAAATCGTGCATAATGCTGTGAGCATTTATAAATCCTGCTTAGAATTCTGCATATGAATCATTTTGCATCCCTACCTGTGCATTAGATACCATGTTTTAGGATTTCATTCATACTCGCTTAACAACACCTAGTCTAACTACTGATGTATGCAAAAGGTATAAAACACTTCACTCAGTTTCTCTAAAACAACTGGTAATAATTCTGAGCTCTGAACACCTAGAACAGCATGTGTAGGTAATAATTTTCAACAGTCCCTCTAACAATTCAGATAATTAGTATACACTGTCCCCCACATAGGAAAACCTTAGGTGATTAAATTGATAAAATTGGAAATCTGCCTCTTTGTTATTATCATTTAGATACCATGTTTTAGGATCTGAATCAAAAGACCTTAACTGTGTATGAGTCATGTTGTTTATGTGTACTATGTGTGGAGGTATACTTGAACCCCTTAATTTTTCCATGTTCTTCCCTTATATGCATTCCTACCTGTTTTGTTATCTGTCGCCCTAGAATTTTTACCTTTAAAACCTGAGGGTCTGCCTAGAACCTCTCTTTAGGATAGGAATCCTAATTTCCTCCGGGACTAATAGGAAGGGACTGGTAACAGCATGCAATAGAGGTCGAGACCAACACTCGATTTAGTTACTTTCACGGGGTGGGAAAAGGGTAGAATATGGATATGGTGCGCTAATACCACGTGTAGCCCCTCTTCGAGGAGTGATTACCTGGTATTGCATTGATGTGATCCATATTATTATAAATCTAGGATACCCTTTATATGCTTAGATCGTAATCCTTTCAAAATCTAACTTTCTTTACTATTTTCAAATATTTGCATGCTTAAGACTTAAATCCCCTCTTATTTGAGCCTTTATTTGTTTGTTTACTAAGCCGTACAAATTCACAAAAGTTGTTTGGCCGGGAACCACACTTGTGGATCCTGAGGGGTGCCTAATTCCTTTCCCTTCGGATAATTTCAAGCCCTTACCCTATCTTTGGTTAACAACGTAGTTGTAAATGAACTCCTTTGGTGTCCTAACGCACCTTTAAAAATCGTTAGGTGGAGAATCTCAAAAACACAAACCCCTTTCCCAAAAGGAAAGAGTTGTCTCAACCGAATTTCATAAACCCGATCTCCGCGAGGAAAGAAAGGGCGCGACACTTATGACTGGAGATTTGTTTACAGCCAGATTTGCTGATTGTCATTTTGATGAATCAGTTTTTCCAACATTTGGGGGAGAAAATAAATGGCTGGAAAAAGAGATAGATTGGAACGTATTATCTCTATCTCATTTGGATCCTCGTACTAATCAACGTGAACAAGAAGTTCAAAAGATCATTTATATGCAAAATGTTGCAAATTAATTGCCAGATGCATTTACTAACTTTCCATGGGTTACTAAATCGCATATTCCAGCTGTATATGCTCTAATTCGAGTTGATATCTCAGATAGACAGTATGATAATGCAAATGAGTCTAGGCCACGCCTTAAACGTGGTAGACCAATCGGTTCCAAGGATAAAAATTCCCAAAAAAGGAAAGGAGAAAATGATCAAGTTGATCATAACATGGAGGCAATAACTCAAGAGGAGCATAAATATATAATAATTGATAAGACATCACAGGAGGTTCTAGTACCTGAAAATGATGAAAATGAAGAGATCTCAATAATTTATCTCTCTATAAAAAAAAAAGGTGGAACCGAAATAACGTTGTTGTTAACAAAAATTTTTGCATATAATGTTGCAGTTGACATAACGCAACAAGATGAGGATCTTGAGCCAAAATCTGTCGATGAATGTAGACAAAGAAATGATTGGCCAAAATGGAAAAACACAATTCAAGTGGAATTGGTTTCACTCGAAAAATGTGAAGTTTTCGGACCAATATTTTGAACGCCTGAAGGTGTCAAGCCAGTGGGGTACAAATGGGGTTTTTGTGCGAAAACGAAATGAGAAAAGTGAAGTCGTAAGATATAAAGCACGACTTGTTGCACAAGGGTTTTCGCAAAGGGTTGGCATTGATTATATAGAGATATATTCTCTTGTGGTAGATGCAATTACCTTCAGGTATCTAATAAATCTTGCAGCCCATGAAAAGCTTGATATGCGATTGATGGATGTTGTCACAACCTACTTATATGGCTCCTTGGACAATGAATTTTTTATGAAAATCCATAAAGGATTTAAAGTTCCTGAAGCACATAAAAGTTCAAGGGAAACTTGTTCAATAAAGCTTCAGAAATCCTTATACGGATTGAAGCAATCAGAGAGAATGTGGTACAATCACCTTAGCGAGTATTTGCTAAAGGTAGGGTACAAAAATGACCATATTTTCCCATGTGTCTTCATTAAGAGGTCTGGATCTGAATTTGTCATCATAGTTGTGTATGTTGATAACTTGAATATCATTGGAACTTCTAAAGAGCTTCCAAATGATGTAGAATGTTTGAAGAAAGAATTTAAAATGAAAAATCTTGGTAAGACAAAATTTTGTCTTGGCCTACAAATTGAGCATGTAACAAAAGGAATTTTTGTCCATCAATCAACATACACTGAAAAGGTTTTAAAGTGATTTTACATGTATAATGCACATCCATTGAGTACCCCAATAATTGTGAGATCGCTTGACATAAATAAGGATCCATGTCGACCTCAAGAAAATGAGGAAGAGCTCGTTGGTGATGAAGCTCCATATCTTAGTGCAATTGGGGCACCGATGTATCTTGCTAACAATATCCAGCCACATATTGCTTTTCTTATAAGTTTATTAGCAATATTCAGTTCCTCCCCAACAAGAAGACACTGGAATGGTGTTAAGAATATATTTAGAAGTCTTCAGGGAACTCTAGATATGGGATTGTTCTATTCTAATGAATTCAAGTCAGAAATGATTGGCTACGCCGATGCAGGTTATTTGTCTGATCCACATAAAGTCCGATCTCAAACAGGCTATTTGTTTACATATGGAAGTACAACTATATCATGGCGTTCAATGAAACAAACAATAGTTGCCACATCTTCTAATCATGCTGAGATAATAGTCATTCATGAAGCTAGTCGGGAATGTATTTGGTTGAGATCAATGACTCAACATATTTAGGAAATGTGTGGTTTTCTTATAAAAAAATATAATCCAACTATACTATATGAAGACATGCTGCTTTCATCGCTCAACTGAAAGGAGGATACATCAAAGGAGACAAAACAAAGCACATTTCACCAAAGTTCTTTTTCACGCATGATCTTCAACAAAATGGTGAAATTAATGTTCAACATATTCGTTCATATGAAAATTTGGTTGATATGTTCACTAAGGCATTACCAACATCCACATTTGAGAAGTTGAGACAGAAGATTGGAATGCGACGTCTTCGAGAAATAAAGTGATATTTTCATGAGGGGGAGTAAGATATGTGTTGTACTCTTTTTTCCTTAGCCTAGGTTTTGTCCCACTGGATTTTCCTGATAAGGTTTTTAACGAGGCAGCAAATAAAGCGTATTAGAGATATGTATACTCTTTTTCCTTCACTAAGATTTTTTCTCACGTAGTTTTCTTAGTAAGGTTTTAACGAGGCATATTATCTATATATGGACATCCAAGGGGGAGTATTGTAAAACCTATAGCAATTGTGGATGTCCATTGCTCCCACTACTTTCGCTCATGATGTAAATAACCTCCCACTACTTATCCCTATTATGATTGTAACTCTCATACATCCATAATCTCTCCCCATGATCTCAAATGTTAATGTCATGTTTAAGACAATCCTTTTGTAACCTTCAATGTAATAGTATAAATAGAGGCATGAAATGTGATACGGGATACACTTGACCACTTGATGAAATAAAAAATTTATCTCTTCTTCTCTTATTCTACTTATCTTCTTGTTTTATATTGTTACTTTGAGCTACATTTTTTAATAATTTGGTCGTTAATTTTTTTTTACTTAATTTTTTCGCGTTATTTTAAAAGGGATGGAGTACAATGTTTCCTCTGTGCTACATCTAAAATATGAAAGAACGAAAACATTTTGACGCATAATCCAAGTATATGCAACCAATTTTCTAGGAGCGGCTAAATTTAGGGCCCGTTTGGTCGTAAAAAGAGATTCCTTTCTTTCTAAACTTTTTTCTTTTTTTTTTCCAAGTCAATGTTTGGATATTCAATTTCGATTTTCAATTGAAGATGAACTTCAGAATTTTTTCGAAATTTTGAAAATTTCTCAAAGGCTAGTTTTCAAAATCTTCACTTCAGGTCACTCAAAAAAGTTCAAAACAGCCCAAAAATATATTTATGCGCAAATATAAATCTTATTTTTTAATATCATTTTCACTTAAAAAAAAATCACTTTTTTTTCAAAATACTACAATTCTTATGTCCAAACACCCATGTAGGAGCTTTTTTTTTTTTTTTGGACATAAAAAGGTACTTATATTAATAATAGCTAACTAGGGTACGTGACCTCTTGCGTTGTCACTAATACATATGCCTCGATGGGCTAAAGTTATGCCTTCTAAGGCACTTTCATTGCCTAAAGCAGCCATACTACTACATACTTCCATTGGAAAAGTTCTAATATATATATAACCATCCTGATCTTTGTGATAGGCATCTATTACAAATTTAGGAGGTAAAACAAAAGAACAAGATTTATTATAACTAGTTTCCATTAGTGCTGCTTTTGCCAATTTGTGTGCTACCATGTTCCCCTCGTGGAAGATATGCTTCATTTTGATTTCCCCTTGCTGACTTGGCTTCTCCATTAACCACATGCATTCATAAATTAAATCATCATAAGTTGGATAGTCATCGTGAAGGAAGCGTATGACCTCCGTGGCATCTGTTTCAACTTCAACTGGGAATAGGTTTTTCTTGATAATTAGTTGAAGTGCATGTCATAATGCTTGATGTTCCACTTGGATTGTGAATGTTGTAGGATTTATTTTGTAGTATCCCAGACTCCATTAGCCTTTTTTGTTGCGAATTACTCCGTTGATTCCTGCTTGAAGGCAGTTTTTCTTAAAGGCACTATCAATGTTGATCTTATACCACCTCTTTGGAGGAGCCTGCCACTTAATATTAATCTTTAATTTGATATTATTAGTAGCAGGCTTGGATGTTAGTTGGTGGTATTTCATATCTTGGTCAATGACTTTGTTTGTATTGAAGTGGTTGCTAGTATTGTTTAGATTGTTGTGGTTTTTGTTGTTCCAAATAGCCCATAAGGCAACGCGGAATATCTCATCCCATGTTATGAATTTATTGGTTTTTTTAGGGTTTAAATTTCTAAGAAAGTCAACCCAGTGATTCGAATGCCTTAGTTGAGTAATGGTCACCCTCATGGATTGCCAAAAAATTGTGCAATCGTACGTTCCTAGAAGATGTGGGTTGTAGACTCATCGAAGCCTTTACAAATTGGGCATCTTGGGTCTATATTAACACCATTTATTTCAAGGTACTCTCTAGTCGGAAGACGTGTATGGTAGCATTTCCATAAAAAGACTTTAATTTTGTTAGGGCACTTGAGGTCCCAGATCCAATTGAAATTTACACTTGTATAAGCTTGGTCATCAATTATTTTGTAGCAAGAATTGGTGGAGATATACCACTAGGGTTTATACACCAAATGAGATTATTGGGATGAGTATAGTGGCTAGTAGGGCTTACGGAGTTGATGTTGATAATAATACTTTCGGGGAGCTCAAAAGAGAGTTTTCGTAGGTCCCAATAATCTTTATTCCAATTGTCTTTAATTTTTAAACTATCTTCATTAAGAGTTAGGGGTCCTATAATATTATTTCTTAGGTTGGAAATTTTTGGGATCCAGTTTGTATCCCATACATTCATATTTAAATGTTGATTCATTGGCCACCTAATATCTTTTTTACAAATAGTTCATCCCTTTAGGAGACTTTTTCAAGTATTTGAACAACCATTAGTTCTCCTGCTTTGCCCATATATATTTATGAGAACTTGAGCTCAAAGGGATGATGGATTGTTAAGAATTCTTCATGCCAAGCTGGCTAAAAGGGATAAATTTTTTGATTTAGCTTTCTTAATACCTAGGCCACCAAAGGATTTTGTATGGGTAACCATGTTCCACCCAATTAGGTGAAGCTTTTTCTTGTCTCTAGTAGTTCCCCCCAGAAAGTCTCTTTGAATTTTGTCAATTGCTTTTAGTGTTTTGATTCACAAGAGAGACATTTGTATCAAGTAATTTGGAATTGTATTCAAGGTAGAGGCTATTAAAGTACACCTACCTACCATACTTCACCACCTAGCATTCTTGTTTAATCATGCCCATATTTTATCAATTAAAGGTTGATAGTCCTTGTGCTTGGGGTGGTTGTTAAGCATGGGAAAACCTAGGTATGTGACATACATATCACTAACTTTTATGTCAAAAGTATTCATATCCATAACTTTCATGGGATCGGTGCAGGTCTTTGACACAAATAATTTGGATTTATCTTTATTGATAACTAGTCCTGGAGAGGCAACAAAAACTCTCCATGCTTCTCCACATTGTTCTAATTGTTTTTATGTTTGCTCGACACATTAGAGTTAGGCCATAAGCGAAGAAAAAATGTGTTAGGGGAGGACACCTTGGATTCAGTTTAATAGGATCCCAGTTTTGGGTATCTACTTGGTGTTCAATATTTTTTGAGAGCATGTCCATGTGCAAAATGAATAGATAAGGAGACATGGGGTCTCCTTGTCTAATGCCCCTTGTGGGATAAAATTCTTTAGTTTTGTTTCCATTTACTAGTATGGAGATTGTACTAGTTGTAATACAACTAAGGATTAGGGCAGTTATGTTAGGAGGGAAATTAAAAAAAAATAGCATTCTATTTGTAAGACCATTCTAATTTGCCGAAAACCTTTTCCAGGTTCAGCTTTAGTAAATAATTTTCCCTTCCTTCGGAGGAGTTGAACTTTTTCAAGACCTCTTGGATAATAATAGCATTATCACTAGCTCGCCTATCTTTTACAAAGCTCGCTTGTTGAATATTAATAAGATGTTTTAGGTAGGATTTGATTCGATTGACAATGACTTTGGTTATAACATTGAAATTTGTGTTACATAGGCTAATAGGCCTAAAATTCTTTAAGTTATTAGCATTGTTGAATTTTAGGATTAAGCATAAGTAAGTTTTGTTAACTTCATGAGGCATTACCTTTGTGTCAAAGATTTTTTGGCATAGATTAATGATCTTACTGCCTAGTATGGGCCAGAATTTTTGGAAGAAAAATGGGTGTAACCCATCTGGGATAGGGGCTTTGTAGGGTTTAAAGGAGAATATGCTTTCCTTATCTCATAATTTTTTAATGGTTTATCAATGCTAGACAGGTCCATTTTTGAGAAATTTTCCTTGTCCATTTTGATGGTGACCAGTTAGTGTTTTCATGAGAGGTAGTAAAAATATTATAGAAGTAATTTTTTATATAATTATTAGGTAGGTTTGATCCTCAATCCAATTCCCTGAGTTATCCTTGAAGAAGACAATGTTATTTCTCCGCCTTTGATTAGTGGTTTGAATATGGAAGAATTTTGTATTTGCATCCCCTTCATTTAACCAATTAACCCTAGAACGCAATTTCCAGTGGTTGTTGGTTGATTTCCCAATGCACACGCAAGTGTACGTGGTCGACAAGTAATATAGG
>ML431982.1:20042-40231 GCA_005239525.1 Nicotiana knightiana | reverse complement strand
TAAGTGAATTTTTATATTTTTTACCGCTTTTATTATTTGATTATTCGTAATTATGGAATTATCTTGAAACGAGCCACATGTACGTGTCCTCATTTCGTTTGGCGTGTCAAAAATCATGTCACGCGTACGTGTACACAATTAATAAAACTTAATTAATTAGGAAGATTATTTTTTGTCAAAGTCGCTCGAACGCGTACCTTGGTTTTAATTTTGTAAATCAAACCAACTAAGAATAGAGCTTTAAATGTGATTGAGCTTAACATTGCCAACTATATTAATCGATCACCTGATGACGTAACCATAGAATTCTTCTATGTCTTATTTCAATATACATTTTCTTTAAAAAACAAAAATACACAATTTGTCCGTTTTATATCTGTGTTTTGAGAAAGTGTTACACAATCGCAATTAAATCACAGGCAAAAGACAAAGTGTAATAAAAGAAAAAGGATGTAAAAACAACAGATAAATTTTACCAACAACAGAGGGTTGATAGCCCGTAACATTTGCTTTAAATTTTTTTGTAAATCAAACCAAGTAGAAGAAATTGAGCAGAGAAACAAACAAAGCATTCAAGTGAAGGAGACCAACTAAAAAAATTTAACATTGCCACAATAGATAAGCAAATGAAGAATAACAAAGCATCGACTGACAATACTTCAGAAAATTTTGAGCAGAATGTGTCATAAATTGAAAAAGAAACATGAAGATGGACCTTTATTCTTGAAATTTATTCTCTTCTATGTACAATGATGATGAAATCAAAGCTCCAGAAGCAGAAGTCTTTCAACGAGCTATCACTAGAACCTTGAACCGGCGAACTCAAACGTCACCTCACCTAGCGATGGTTTTGGACTGATTTTGAAGTTGTTTTGCTGGGTGATTTCCAGCAGTAACACAGTTGTTTTGGAGCTGGTTTGGGGTAGTTTTGGATCTGTTTTTGTGAGAGACACGTGATGGAGAAGATGAAGATGGAGGGGTCGCAGTTTTTTGTTTTTAGGCCGCGTCTTCAGGCGTGTATCTTGTGTGTATAATAGTTTTGGAGAAGGTAGTTTGCGACAACGTTGATTGGAGGTGTGGTGGTTATGGTGGTCGTGAAGGTTTGAGAGGCAAGGGGCAGGAAGTGGCGGAAACTTGATGATGTGATGGGGGAAATCTAACCGCTTCTTTGTAGTTTTTAATTTTCTTAATAAAACCTATGAAGAGTAAGATAAAAATTTAAAGTATTAAGATTAGACCTAAAAGAATATTTACACTAAAATAATATATAATTCGAGTGTGGTAAAAAATTAGTTGTTCACAATATTAAAGCAGTAAATAAGCAACAAATAAAACATTAGGCTCTCAAACACAATAACAGCCAAAACATGATAAAAGCCAAACAATAATCGATATACAAAGCTCGAATTCTTATTAATTGTCCCCAGCAGAGTCGCCAGAGCTGTCACACCTTTTTTTATGTTCCGCACAACCCTATTACGAGGTTGAGTTAGAAGAGTTTTTCCAATTAAAGTGACATTTTGAAAAGAGATTATTTATTATTTAGAGTTTCCACTTGGAATTGAGTTTTGGTGTTCCAAGTCATCTTTTATTTTGAATCCCTTATCAAAAGGAAGGTTTGACTCTTAATTTATGGTCTACGAAAATAGAAGAATGAGTAAGGAATTCTGTTGACCGAGGGGAAGGTGTAAGGCACCCCTTGAGTCCTGTGGTTCTAGCATGGTCGCTTTTATTGATTAATGTCCGGCTTAAATCCATTCTTGGATATTCTTGTATTTTATTGATTATGGTTTGCCTATTACCGCTTAATTAATTATTGTATTTTTATAATTGTTTTCACCAAGATGCGGTACGCACACAAGGTATTCTTCTTTGAAATTAAATGTTAAATCAAGGTACTGTTTAACCAAAGAATTAGATCCTTTGACTAAAGCTTATTTTTAAGATGAATACGGGTTATTGATNCTCATTAATGACTAATTATGATATTAATGAGGCGTTACAAAGGATAACGGAAATAGGGGTTCAGTTACATAACGTTCGAGTAATCAATTGTGGGTCCATGAATCTGCTCGTAGCTTTGTGTAGATTCAACCTGACCGTGCCTCTCTCCCGTTTTGATCAAGTTGAGTTTCCCGTGGCTGATAAGTTCATGAGTTTACTGAACCGTGCCTCTTTGTACCGTATCTCTTCAAGGAGTCACGTCCAGCTGTCGTTCCTTGTGTCCACGTAACTGGCTGAGTTGTCAAAAGCTGGCTTACGTGTGAAACTCTTTTTTACCAATACAGATAGTCCCCCCACTTACCATATATTTAACGATTAATATTTGGTAAGTGGATATTCATTTATGGCGGAAATATTTTGCCGCTGCTTTTCCTTGAATCATTGTATCCTTCTCTGCACCATAGTCGTCGTTTTTCACTTCCATTTAATGCTCATACCACGTGTCCTTTTCGTATTGGTTGTGCATTTATTCATCACCTTTTAGGGCTTTTTGCGGCTGTGCCAGTCCAGAAGTGACATCTTCAATTATGACTTTTCATCATTATTTTCCTTTTTCTTCATGTTTGACGGTTGTCTTCAAGTATAAATACATGTTTTCTTTTCTTTGCTTCCACGAAACACTTTTCTAACTTTGTCTTTTGTAAAGAACTTTCTTCTTTGCCTTTGTAAACATGTCTTCTTCAAACCAACCTCAAAGAGTAATAGATATTGAAAGTTTAGCGCCATCTTCTGCTCCGACTAGGAGTCGGAGGGGTGGTAGACTTAGAAGTCTAGGATCCACTCCTTCGAGGGGCTCTTCTTCTTCTCAGATAGTTCCTCCTCCTTCCACTTTCTCCGAAATTTAGGGTTTCTCGGTCTTTATCTAGAGGTAGAGGCGAATGCCTTCGTGAACCTGGAGTCGATGAAATTGTCCCTGCTGAGTTTGTTTTTTCTAGGGATAGTCAAGTTCGTGTAGATGAATCTTCTTCTCTTGATAGTGTAGAAAGATATCCAACCCTTATAACTGAGGGTCAGATTTCCCTTGTTCGTAGGGAGTGCTTTTGGAAATCTGACTTTTCTGTCTATATTCCGAATAGTAATCAAAGAATAGCATCTTACAAGACGGGATATTATTTTGTTTATATGTATCCTTTCACCTTAGGGTTTAGACCCCCCATTGACCCAGTTATAATTGAGTTTTGCCGTTTTTTCAATATCTGCTTAGGACAAGTTGGCCCGCTTGTGCGGCGAGTTGTCGCATGCCTTAGGAGTTTGGCTTCTTTAGCCTCGGTTCCTTTTACCTTCAAACATCTTATTCATCTCTACTCTCCTACCTTATTTCATGAAGGGGGTTTTACTTTGACTGCTAGAAGCAAAAGAGTGCTGGTAACCCCTGGAGACGATAAGGATAGAGGCTGGTACCTCCGGTATGTTGCTGTACCCACTGCTGGTTTAGTGGGTGAAGAAAATCTTCCCTTCCCTGAGAAGTGAAATCGCGCATGTGAGTATGCTTTAGCTCACATTTACTTTTTCTTGTTTGACTTGAGATGTTTTATTTAACACCGTATCTGTTTTTTTCTTCTCTCAGCAATCACGAATACTATTGAGAATGTCTCCGGTATTCGTTATTGGGTAGAAAAATTGTTATTTGTTGCTCCTTCAGAAGAAAGATCTTGGAAGTACCTCGCTGGGAGTTATGGTTGGCAAGTAAAGACCCACGGTAAGTGAAGCTCTTGTTCTTGCTTCTTTCCTTACTCGAGTCCCTTTTTTTTGTCGTTTAACCTTTTTTCCTTTTTAATAGGGTTCTCTGCTCGTGGGGTGTCTGCTTCATCTATCCCGAAGATGTCCTTGGATCAAACCCAGGTAAGTGAGTCTCGTTCCGTAGAAGAAGAAGAGGAAGGTGCTTTAGTGCACAGGCCACAAAGAAGGCGAATGATTTTAGATGATGAACTTACTGCCTTAACCTTGCCTTCCGTGTCTGTTATTGAGCCCCCTGTCCTTGATGATGTTTCATATTCCCCTATTCATGAGGGTGTTGATCTTGCTCCTGACGACGTCCCTTTGGTTGTTGTCTTTCCTGCTTCTTTGAGAGAAGTTGTTTCGTCTATTCCTTTGGCTATCACAACTTCTGCTGCTGCTTTGCATGTAACTTCTTCAACCCTTCAACTTTTTGTGCCTGCTTCTTTGCCCGGCTTCTCCAGCTCCTCAACCTTCCGTGCCTGTTGTTGTTCCATCTCTGCCTGCTTCCATGCCTTCCGTTAGGGAAGTAGGGTCTTTCAGCAGAGAGATGCGGTAGGTGGTAATAGAGGTTCCAGCAGAGGGAAACCTTTTTCAAGAAGATGGGTGAGCCCGAAGTGTGGCTCAAGCCTTTGATAGGTCCCTCTGAGAAAGCAAAGCTAGCTAGACACGGTACTCTTACATGGGCCAATGAGGTCGTGCATACCTCTTTGAAGGTATGGTGCAAGTTATCCTCTCTCACTCTCATATATGAAATTTACCATATCTGACTGGTTTATTTCTTGTAGATTAACCTTATAGGCATGGAGCTTATGAATAGGATTCCAAACACGGACCAAGAGACAAAAGAGTTGCAGGCCGAAGTTGATAATTGGAGAGCACAAATATGATAGCCTAAGGATTGACATGGATGCTTTAGAAGAGGAAATGAGTACCTTGAAGCGGCAGATGAGACTTATGGCAGCAGAACTAGCAGTGGAGCGGGCTTCTTTCAATCAAGTTGATAAAGATAAGAGTGTTCTGGGAGTCCTCGTTCGCGGAGCAACTGTCCCGTGCCTCAGAGGAGATTAGAGACTTGAAGAACTTGCTGGGGTAGAAGGAAGAATACTCAGGCGAGCTCGTGCAATCACTCACTCATACTCAAGAAGATCTTCGTAGGACTTTAGACAAAGCTCAAACTTTAGAGGAGTCGATTGTTCCATTAAGGGCTGCCCATGAAGCTGCGGAGGCGGAGAAGGACGGGTTGAGAGCTGAGCTTCAAGTGTGGGCAAAAGATTATGAATATTTGGAAGAGGTGGTTGTTGTCGATGTGAGCTGGGCGTATATGAATTCTCGCCTTGACACATTGATGGAAATGAGTCAAGAGGGTTTTGACCTTAGTGCTGAAATAGCCAAAACTAAGGAAGCCATGGAGAAGGCTCAACAAGGTCATAACCTCTCTTCACCTGATGGTGAGATTCCAGCCGCTCATGCCTCTTCATCCCCAGTTGCTCCCGCTCCTTCTGCCACTGAAGTCAACCCCTCTCTTGAAAAGATTTAGTTGGTTTATCCCTTTTTTTTTCTTTGTCTTTGTATCAATTGGTGGTTACCCCCAGTCCCATCGGGGGTAAATTTGGATTTCCTTTAAGTCCCCAAATGACAACTTAGGGGCACCACAATGTATATAAAAATTTTATACGGCTAAGTATAAGTTAATACTTAGTTTTAGCCGTTTTAATATATAAATGTTAGTTCGACTTTTGTTGAGTTTCTGTTTCACTCTTTAAGTCTTTTGCATGCTTCATTTTTCGAGGTTTTAGTTTTACCTTCGAGTTTTGCATGTGGAATGCTTTAGACTACTCGTACCTTTTTTATAATAGGCACGGTGTCATATTAAATGTGTGCCTTTTTGTAATAGGCATAGTTTATGGAAGAGGGCCCTTTATAATTGACATGAAGAAGACGTCTCAACTTCATGATAATGCAATAGAGTGATAGGAATTTTACACATGTTTAAGAATGTTTCCAAGGAAAGTTTTTTGTTTGAACTTCCATGACATTTTACATGTGTTTGGTTATCGTCTAAAACTCATGTTTGCAACTGTTTTTGTTTAACAGATTTGATATACTCTTGTATTTCGTAACTGTTTTTCATAGGTAACAGTTTTTCGATATTAATACAAGGAAACAACTGTTTTTTACTAGTAACAATTTTTATAAAGATTGGGGTTTTTACCCGCAACTGTTTTGGAAACAGTTTTCTAATAAGTACGAGGGAAATGTTTTCTTATTCGTAACTGTTTTTATTTGATAACAGTTTCTTGAACAAATACAAGGATTTAGATCTTTCATCCATAACTGTTTTATTTGAGAACAGTTTTTTGAATGAGTACATTGATGATGATCTTTTACCCCTAACTGTTTTTGTTACAACAACTTTGAATAAGTATAAAGATGTACATTTCTTTCTCGTGACTAATATTTTGCCTTTCAACCTGAATATGTTCGAAGGTTTTTTCTTTTTGCATTAGGCTTTGTATTTGGATGGTTCTTTTGATTTCTTTCAATTCTGCTCGTGTCACTTGTCTCGATGGGTAGATGGGTCTTCAGGCTCGAGCTTTTGACTTTCTGATAGTCTTCTTTGCTTCGTCTTAGCCTTCCATACTGTATAGTCCCCCAAGTGTTTGAGCTTTGAAGAATGAAATCTCGAGCACTTGATTATTCCTTCCATGTGGTCCTTTTCCTGAAAAGGAAAAACATTTCGTACTCGAAGGTATATAGTTTTTTTAGATGATGACTGATTAACCCCTTTAAAACGTCCATTAGAAAGTGTAACCCTAGACCGGGAATTATGTTATTTCCTCGTGTCTTTGCAGGTCTAATATCATAATCTGGTGATGGGTTAGCTTTATGCCTATCATCTAAAAAAGTTAGTAAAATTTTTAAATTTTCAAAATAAATCGAACGTGTGATACCTGACGGTGGGTATTCTTTTATTTTAGAAGTAATACTTATTTACATGGATGGCGTTCCAACTTGTTGGTAGAACTCTGCCGTCCATAGCTTCCAACTCATAGGCGCCTTTCCCAACTACGCCTCGGATTTTTTAAGGTCCTTCCCAGTTTGGATTTAGCTTTCCTGCACCTGCTTCTTTTGTTGATTGAAAGACTTTCTTAAGGAAGAAGTCCCCAATTTTAAAGTACCTGAGATGAGCTTTACGGTTGTAATAATGCTCTATGATTTGTTTTTGAGCTGCCATCCGTATCAATGCTGCTTCTCTCCGTGGTTCGAGCAGGTCCAGGTTGGTCCTTAATTCATCGTCGTTTTCACCTTCCATTGTTGTTGAGAACCTTATGCTTGGTTTGCCAATCTCCACTGGTGTTCCAAGTCAGCTTTTATTTTGAATCCCTTATCAAAAGGAAGGTTTGACTCTTAATTTATGGTCTACGAAAATAGAAGAATGAGTAAGGAATTCTGTTGACCGAGGGGAAGGTGTAAGGCACCCCTTGAGTCCTGTGGTTCTAGCATGGTCGCTTTTATTGATTAATGTCCGGCTTAAATCAATGCTTGGATATTCTTGTATTTTATTGATTATGGTTTGCCTATTACCGCTTAATTAATTATTGTATTTTTATAATTGTTTTCACCACGATGCGGTACGCACACAAGGTATTCTTCTTTGAAATTAAATGTTAAATCAAGGTACTGTTTAACCAAAGAATTAGATCCTTTGACTAAAGCTTATTTTTAAGATGAATACGGGTTACTGATAATCAAGATAATGGAGAAAAATGAATAATAGACAATATTACAGAAATATAGAGTTGATTATCTTCGAGAATCAGATTCCTTTACAAGTTGTATTCCCCTCCCTTATATAGGAGATTCTTACAACGTACAACTCTTTCTATGGTTACTCATTAATGACTAATTATGACATTAATGAGGCATTACAAAGGATAACGGTAATTGGGGTTCAGTTACATAACGTTCGAGTAATCAATTGTGGGTTCATGAATCTGCTCGTAGCTTTGTCTAGATTCATTCTGACCGTGCCTCTCTCCCATTTTGATCAAGTTGAGTTTCCCGTGGCTGATAAGTTCATGGGTTTACTGAACCGTGCCTCTTTGTACCGTATCTCTCAAGGAGTCAAGTCCAGCTGTCACGTTTCCCTGTGTCCACGTGACTGACTGAGTTTTCAAAACCTGGCTTACGTGTGAAACTCTTTTTTACCAATACAGGTATGAAATGTACACATGGTTATAACATAATTATTTTCAATCTAAAGGCATCGAGACGCGGAATGCGCACATGATCCTTTTATTATTAATCCAAGGTTCGGGTATGAACACATGGGTTAATATTTAAAGTACATTTAAAGTTTTCTAGTGTTTTAGAGTATTTCAATTATTTTGTCTCTTTCATATTCGATACATATATTTGTAGATTTATTAAGATTGTTCTGCCAAAGTTGTACGAACGCATACCTTGGTTTTAATTTGAGAATCATAATTATGTCACGCGAACGTGTACACAATCACGATATTAGATTAAAAATGAGCCTAAAAGTATACTAGCGGTATTCATTATGAGTTATTTTCCTAGACTACTTTGAGATTAATGTGAAGGCTATAAGATTATGGATGTTTTGTGGAAGAGTTCAAGATTTTGGCTACCTGTTCTAATGAGTTATTCAACCTTAAAATTATATATAACATAACAAATCACTAACATCCTATAGCTTGAAATTATCTTGATGTCTAATAATTTGAATCTTAGCAAATTTGGACGTTTCAATCAGAAACTAAAACATGCACCACGTAGACTCATTAACAACCCACGAGGACTTCCCATAATATATTAAAACTTAATTTGACATTCTACTCATCATTATTGAAGCTTTGCAACATAAATTAAAATTTATAAATAGCCATTAAACTTATCCAAAATGAATCCAACTAAACAATATCGAAACTTACAATCAAAAGGAGCAATGAGAATAAAGTATCCAAATTCAGGCTCATGTTTTATAAAGTCAAAAAGCTTAGATAAATAAATAAGGTATTAAAATTTCAGATCATGATAAAAAGAAAAGGCACACATTAACTCAGAATAAACGACATCATATTTTAATTCACAAACATAAAAATGAAACAGTTTAGAATTGGACCTCAAATGGAAATATCCAACCGGCTACCTCGAACCGGAAAGCTTCGAACTTTAACTTTTACCTCGCTGAATAAACGGTCTACGAGTGCATTTTGTGAGCTATGTTTTTTTATGTTCTTTAGAATGGAAAAATGGGGTGTAGGTTGAGAATGAAGGCGTCAAAAGCAGTCATGAAGAGGCGTGAGCCAATATATCTATAAACCTAAAATTCATAATAACTATCACGTGTGTGCCATGAACTAGTGTCACAAGTCCTACGGGCATACTAACTGAATATACAAAAGATATAATATACATTCCCACTGTCTGAAGAAAATAGACGGGAAATAAGCAAAGGAAACACCATAGTGCTGCTGGAGATCGCCAGGAGAAAAACAGCTCACCGTGAAGTCAGGTCCGTCTATAATCAAAGTCAAGCTCCGATCCGACAACCAGATGCTCCAGCCTCAGAACCTGTACAATTAAGTACAGAAGCGTAGCATGAGTACATAAATATATATGTACCCAGTGAGTATCCCGCCTAACCTCGAAGAGGTAGTGACGAGAGGTCGACATGACACTCACTAAGGTCCAACAATATAATTTAACAGGATATGATAGAAACGGTAGGCATGTAAAGGTAGTGAAGCAACAAATATATATAAGGCACTGAAATCCAAGGAAAAATACTGAGAATGAATAAAACAATTGCTACTTCACCTTTCCTCAAATATCTGCCAAATCAATGTCCATGAATTTAGTAACAAATAAATCATGCGCATGCAGGGTAAGGACAACCGGCAGGAGTCATAAGATAGTCATGTCCGTGTACTGCCGTGGGTCAAACGGCCCGAACCATAAGTTCACCTTTCCATAAAGTACTCACATCTATGCACTTCCGAGGATCGAACGGCCCGGACCAAAAGTGCATCTCTGCCATAAAGTAATCCTCGCTATGCACTGTCGAGGATCAAACAGCCTGAACCAAAAGTGCATCTCTCAATCCTCCGTGGCGTACAGCCCGTTCCCATAAGAGTGGGGAAAATCACACTCAGCTCGCAGAATGTAACTTGCGAAGCGATCACATGCACACACATTATTCCTTTTTAAATACTTTTCAGTGAACAATTCCTTACAAGTTTTCTCAAATTTCATGACCTCAGGGAAATAAGCAGCATGTAACATTTAATTTATTAAGCATATAGTTCATATCAAGTAAAACACAAGACATGATGTGGGCCTAACTACCCGGACATAATAGTAATAGCCGCTACGTACGGACTCTTGTCACTTTGTACGTACGTAGACCCCAAATATTATCACATATAGCATTTAAATCACCTAGGGGGGCAGTTCCCTCTTACAAGGTTAGAAAGGAGACTCACCTCGCGTCGCACCTACTCCCCAGGTCAAGAATGCGCCCGAAACTCTGAACTCGACACCCACGGACTCGAAACTAGCCAAATGTTATACAAATATATCAATTTATATTCAAAGCATGGAATTCTCCTATTATTTAGTCAAATTCTCCATTCTTGAAGAAATCCCAAAATCCAACCCCGGGCCCGCATGCTCGGATTCCAAAACTTCTCGGAGGAAACACTCACCCATAGTCTAAGGATCATTAATACATGATTTTTACTTGATTTCATTGCTAATTGACGAGTAATTTTCTACATTTCAAAAAGCCCTAGGTTACTAACCCAAACCCTTAATTTTCATTAATTAGGTAGTTAATTTAGCGTGTAATCCATGCATGAAACTAATATTAGAGTAGAATTTACTTACCTTCAATAACTAGGTCTTTTTCCCCTATAGAATGCTGAAAATCGCCCCAAGGAAGAAGAAGAAGGAAATGAATTAAATCCCATTATAAAAACACACTGCCCAGCTGCCCCTTCTATGCGAATGCATCAGGGGTAGTGCATTTGCGATGAACAAATGGCCAGGGCCTGTTGAAGACTTCTATGTGAACGCAGAGAGGTCTTCGCGAACGCGGAGACTAGCTTGGCTAGACCTACGCGAACGCGGCTAGGGGGGTGCGAACGCACTGAGTAAGGGTTAAGATGGTCTAGCCCAATGCCCTACCCTATGCGAACACGGAGCACCTATGCGAACGCATAGGGAAAATTTTCACCCCTGCCCAAATCCTTATATGCGAACGCGGCAGAGCAACCGCGAACGCATAGAAGGAAACCAAATACAAAAATTCTGGTGTTTTGCATTTAACTCCGAGGTGTCCGAAACTCACCCGAGCCCCTCGAGACCCCGTCCAAAGGCACTGGAAGGTCTGTATTCATGATACGGACTCGATCGAATTTTTGGAACGTGAAAAACAACAACAAAACTAAGAATTCGACCCCAAAACCAAATTGAATCAAACTTTGAACTTAAAGTTCTAGAATTTGCTAACAATGCGCCGAATCGACCTATACTACTCGGAATGACAACAAATTTTGCAGGCAAGTTAGAAATGACATAACGGAACTATTCCCGGTCTCAGAATTCCGTTCGGACCTCGATAACACAAAAACACGTTCCCAACCAAATTTCAAACTTTAAGGAAACTCTAATTTCGATATTGGGCGCCGAAACGCCCCCGGGTCCTCCAAAACCCATTCTAAACATACGCCCAAGTACGAAATCATCATACTACCGGATTCGACGAAACTCGATTCCGAGGTCATTTACTCAAAAGGTTGACCGAAGTCAAACTTTGGCCTTGAAGGCCAACCTTAAGGAACCAAGTGTTCCTATAGCACTCTAAACACTTCTGAATCCCGAACCACCAGTCCCCGCAAGTCATAAGTCATAATAAGTTGCTATGGGAAGTTTCATTTAGGGGAACGAGGTCCGATAAAGCAAAACGGCTGGTCGGGTCATTACATTCTCCACCTCTTAAATAAACGTTCGTCCTCGAACAGGTCTAGAATCATACCTGAAGTGCTGAATAAGTGTGGATAACTGCTCCGCATGTCCTCCTCAGACTCCCAGGTCGCTTCCTCGACTGGTTGACCCCTCCACTAGACCTTCACTGCAGAAACCCTCTTGGACCTCAACTGGCGATCCTGTCTATCAATAATAGCAACTGGCTCCTCCTCACAGCCCAACCTCTCATCCAACTGAATAGTGCTGAAATCAACCACATGAGGTCGGCGTGGTACCTCCGGAGCATGGATACATGAAAGACCGGATGAACTCCTGATAAACCGGAAGGTAAGGCTAGCTCATAAGCAACCTCCCCAACTCACCTCAACACCTCGAAGGGACCTATAAACCTCGGGCTCAGCTTGCCCTTCTTCCCAAACCTCATAATACCCTTCATCGGCGAGAACTTTAACAAAACCTTGTCTCTCTCCATAAATAATACATCACGCGCCCTCTGATCCGCGTAACTCTTCTGTCTGGACTGTGGTGTGTGGAGCCTCTCCTGAATCAACTTCACCCTCTCCAAAGCAACCCTCACCAGGTCGGTACCATATAACTTACTCACCAGACTCAAACCACCCGATGGGGGAATGACATCGCCGACCATACATAGCCTCAAATGGAGTCATATCGATGCTGGACTGGTAACTATTATTGTAAGCAAACTCGGCCAAAGGCAAGAACTAGTCCCACTGACCCCCTAAGTCAATCACGCATGCCCTGAGCATGTCCTCCAATATTTGAACTGTACGCTCCGACTGACCATCAGTCTGAGGGTGAAATGCTATGCTGAGATCTATCTGGGTACCCATCTCACTAGGCAATGCTCTCCAGAAGTGCGAGGTGAACTGAGGACCTCGATTTGATATAATGGACACCGGCACACCGTGCAGCCGTACTATCTCCCGAATGTAGATCTGGGCTAACCTCTCAGAAGTATAAGTAGTAGCTACTGGAATGAAATGCGCCGATTTGTTTAATATATCCACAATGACCCAAACCGCGTCAACCTTCCGCAAAGTTCGAGGCAACCCAACCACGAATTCCATAGTGATGCTCTCCCATTTCCACTCAGGAATGGGCATCTGCTGAAGTAGGCCTCCTGGCCTCTGGTACTCATACATCACCTGCTGGAAATTAAGACACCTAGTCACATACTCCACAATGTCCCTCTTCATCAACCTCCACCAGTAATGCTGCTTCAAATCACGATACATCTTCGTAGCACCAGATGAACATAATAACGAGAACTGTGTGCCTCCTCTAGAATCCTCTCTCTCAGGCCATCAACATTAGGAACACATAAGCGGCCCTGAAGTCTCAGAACTCCATCCTCGCCAATAGTAACCTCCTTGGCACTACCCTGAACCACTGTCTCTCTAAGCTCTGCTAAGAACGGATCATAGAACTGCCGAGCCTTAATATCCCCCCAATAACGAAGACTGAGCAACCACATGTGCTAAAACTTGATGAGGCTATGAAAGGTCTAATCTCACTAGGAGATTCGCCAAGGACTTAATGTCCAAGGCTAGAGGTCTCTCCTCTGCTGCAATATAAGCCAAGCTACCCATACTTTCCGCCTTCCTGCTCAAAGCAGCTGCTACCACATTTGCCTTGCCCGGATGATAAAGAATGGTGATATCATAATACTTCAACAACTCAAGCCATCTACCCTGCCTCAAATTAAGATACCTCTGCCTGAACAAGTGCTGCAAGCTACGGTGGTCTGTATAAACCTCACAGGACACTCCATACAAGTAGTGCCTCCAAATCTTAAGAGCATGAACAATCGCCGCCAACTCCAAGTCGTGCATAGGGTAATTCTTCTCATGAACCTTTAGCTGGCGCGAAGCATAAGCAATAACTCTCCCTTCCTGCATCAACACACACCCAAGCCGACGCGCGAAGCGTCGCAATATACTGTATATATCCCATAACCGTAAGGCAATACTAGAACTGGTGTTGAGGTCAATGTTGTATTGAGCTTCTGAAAGCTCGCCTCACACTCGTCAGACCATCAGAACAGGGAGTTCTTCTGAGTCAATCTGGTTAATGGAGATGCAATAGAAGAGAACCCCTCCGCAAATCGGCGATAATAGCTTGCTAGGCCCAAAAAGCTCCTGATCTCTGTAGCTGAAGTAGGACGCGACCAACTCTGAACTGCCTCGATCTTCTGATGATCAACCTTGGTACCCTCTCCGGATACTACATGCCCCAGGAATGCTACAGAATCCAACCAGAACTCACACTTGGAGAACTTAGCATATAGCTTCTATTCCCGCAAGGTCTGGAGCACAACTCTCAAATGCTGCTCGTGCTCCCCCTGGCTATATGAGTAAATCAAGATGTCATCAATAAAGACAATAACAAAGGAATCAATGCACGGCCTGAACACCCTATTCATCAAGTCCATGAGTGCTACTGGGGCATTAGTCAAGCCAAAGGACATCATTAGGAACTCATAGTGGCCATATCTCGTACGAAAAGCAGTCTTCAGAAGGCCCGAATCTTCAACTGATGATATCTCGATCTCAAATCAATCTTAGAAAAAACACGAGCACCCTGCAACTGGTCAAACAAATCATCGATGCGCGACAAAGGATAGTTGTTCTTAATGGTAACCTTGTTCAACTGGCAGTAATCAATACACATCCGCATGGACCTATCCTTCTTATTCACGAATAGAACTGGAGCACCCCACATTGATAAACTCGGTCTAATGAACCCCTTAGCTAACAACTCCTCAAGTTTCTCCTTCAAATCCTTCGGAGCCATACGGTACAGAGGAATAGATATAGGCTGGGTGCTGGAGATAAATCAATGCAGATATCAATATCACGGTCCGGAGGCATGCCTGGAAGGTCTAAAGGAAATACATCAGCAAACTCTCGAACCACTAGCACTGAATCAATCGTCGGAGACTCGGTGGTGGTGCCCCGCACATAAGCAAGATAGGTCAGACAACCCTTCTCGACCATATGTCGAGCCTTCAGGAATGAAACAACCCGGCTGGCTGCACTAACTGAGGAACCTCTCCACTCCAGCCTAGGAAACTCGGGCATGGCTAAAGTACCTGTCTTAGCATGGAAATCTAGCACGGCATGATAAGGAGATAACCAATACATGCCTAGAATAATCTCAAAATCAACCATGTCGAGCAATAAAAGGTCCGATCTAGTCTCGAACCCGCAGAAGGTGATAACACAAGACCGATAAATCTGGTCTACCACCACAGAATCGCCCACAGGAATGGACAAATATATAGGTGAACCCAAGGACTCGCGAGGAGCATCCAGAAAATGAGAAAATAATGCTGAAACATATGAATAGGTGGATCCTGGATCAAATAATATTGAAGCCTCTCTACCACATATTGAGATAATACTTGTGATGACGTCTGAGGCCACTACATCTGATCTGGCCGGAATGGCATAGAATCTGGATGGAGTATTGAAAGACTGAGCTCCACCAGAGTGAACAGGGGCTGCCTGACCTCCCCCTGACTGGCCTTCACCTCTAGCACGACCCCTGCCGACCTATCCTCTACCTCTAGGTGGCCGGACTGTTGGTGCTGGACCCATTGGCTGATAACCCTGTTGTACGGCCTTGCCCCAAAACCGGGGACATTGCCTCCTCTTATGACCTTGATATCCACACTCGTAACAACTCCAGGTACCATAGTCTGCTGCTCCGAAGAAGAACCCTGAACGGCCGGAGGGCGATGTCCCTCTGGCATAGCACTGAAGTAGGGGTCGGAGGATCTCGGATGACTGGGATAACCACTGGATGAGCTCTGAATGGCTGGAGGATGGTAGGAACACTCTGGCATGGCGCTGAAATGAGGCCTCGCTTGAACACCTCGGGGAGGTGGTGGAGGTGCTGAATATAAAAGGCCTGCTGGGCTGACCACTGCTAAACTGACCTCTGCCCCTAGCTGGGGCACCTCTGAAATCTCCAGAGAATCTAGCCCTCTTGTCCTCCTGCCCTTGCTCCCTGCTCCTCGACCTATACCCCTCGATCCTGCGAGCAATCTCTACCACGAGATGATAAGGAGTACCCATCTCCACATCTCGGGCCATGGTGGCCCTAATACCTGGATGCAACCCAGCCACAAATCTCCGCACCCTCTCTGCATCAGTAGGTAGTATCATGAGTGCATGGCGAGACAACTCTGAAAACCTGGCCTCATAATCTGTCACTGATATATGTCCCTGCTCTAGCCGCTCAAACTGATACCGCAGCTCTTCCCTCTCAGAGGGTGGGATATATTTATCTAGAAACATCTGCGTGAACTGCTCCCAAGTGACAACAGGAGAATCTGCTGACCTGCTGAGAATATAAAATTGCCACCACCTACGAGCTCTTCCCTCCAACTAGAAGGTAGTGAAATCCACTCCATGGGACTCTAGTATCCTCATGTTATGCAGTCTGTCCCTGCTCCTATCCACAAAATCCTGGGCATCCTCGCCTCGCTCACCCCCAAAGACTGGAGGGTGCAATCGAGTCCATCTATCCAATAGCTTCTGCGGATCGCCGTCCGCAGTTGGTCTGGGCTCAGGTGCTGCTGCAACAGGCTGGACCCCACCCACAGGTAGTGTACCCGGGGTATGATGTAATGTTGTCTGGCCTGCAGCTTGGGCAGTAGGGGTCTGGACTCCCCTTTCTGCCTGAGAAGTGGCAGGATCTGCTGGAAATAAACCAGCCTAGGACATAGTGTCCATAAATCTCATTATACGGCCCATAACTGCCTGGAAGCCTGGCGCCGTCATGAAGTCTACTGGAGCAGGGTCTGCTGGAGGCACCTCGTCCTGCTCCTCTATGATAGGGTCCTCTGGTGGCAGAACCGGATAGCTCTGGGATGCCCTCGTCCCCTACCGCTGGCCGGTGCCCTCCCCCGGCCTCTGTCGCGACCTCGGACAACGGGGGTAGCGGCCCTTCCCGGGTCTGGAACATCTGATGCACACGTCCTCACCATCTGTGAGAGAATAGAAGAATGAATTTAGTAAATCATCGACTGCACGATAGAGTAAGAACAAAGAGAAGTTTCCTAACACCCTAAAGCCTCCTGAAGATAAGTACAAACGTCTCCGTACCGATCCGCAAGACTCTACTAGGTTTGCCCGTGACTCATGAGACTTACGTGAACCTAGTGCTCTGATACCATGTTGTCACGACCCAAAATCCCTACTTAGGTCGTGATGGCGCCCAATGGTGGGGTCAGGCAAGCCAACACTCAATTTACTAAGGGATTCCTTTTATTAAATTAAACATTTCAACATATACTCAGTCTTTAAAACTTAAAACATGAATCGACTAGGATAATTAGCCAGTTTTTAATCAAAAGCAGTCATGAAGAGCTATCACGTGTGTGCCAGGAACTAGTGTCACAAGTCCTACGGGCATACTAACAGAATATACAATAGATATAATATACAGTCCCACTGTCTGAAGGAAATAGACGGAAAATAAGCAAAGGAAACCCCATGGTGCTTCCGGAGATCGCCAGGAGAAAATCAGCTCACCGTGAAGTCAGGTCCGTCTATAATCAAAGTCAAGCTCCGGTCCAACAACCAGATGCTCCAACCTCATAACATGTACAATTAAGTACAGAAGCATATCATGAGTACATAAATATATATGTACCCAGTGAGTATCCCGCATAACCTCGAAGAGGTAGTGACGAGAGGTCGACATGACACTCACTAAGGTCCAACAATATAATTTAACAGGATATGATAGAAACGGTAGGCATGTAAAGGTAGTGAAGCAACAAAAATATATAAGGCACTGAAATACAAGGAAAAATACTGGGAATGAATAAAACAATTGCTACTTCACCTTTCCTCAAATATCTGCCAAATCAATGTCCATGAATTTAGTAACAAATAAATCATGCGCATGCAGGGTAAGGACAACCGGCCAGATTCATAAGATAGTCATGTCCGTGCACTGCCGAGGGTCGAACGACCCGAACCATAAGTGCACCTTTCCATAAATTACTCACATCTATGCACTGCCGAGGATCGAACGGACCGAACAAAAGTTCATCTCTGCCATAAAGTAATCCTCTCTATGCACTGCCGAGGATCGAACGGACCGAACAAAAGTTCATCTCTGCCATAAAGTAATCCTCTCTATGCACTGCCGAGGATCGAACGGCCCGAACCAAAAGTGCATCTCTCAACCTCCGTGGCGTACGACCCGTTCCTATAAGAGTGGGGGAAATCACAATCCACTCGCGGAATGTAACTTGCGAAGCGGTCACATGCACACACATTATTCCTTTTTAAATTACTTTTCAATGAACAATTCCTTACAGGTTTTCTCAAATTCCATGACCTCAGGGAAATAAGCAGTATGTAACACTTAATTTATTAAGCATATAGTTCATATCAAGTAAAACACAAGGCATGATGTGGGCCTAACTACCCGGTCATAATAGTAATAGCCGTTATATACGGACTCTCGTCACTTTGTATGTACGTAGCCCCCAAATATTATCACATATAGCATTTAAATCACCTAGGGGGACAATTCCCTCTTACAAGGTTAGAAAGGAGACTTACCTCCGTCGCACCTACTCCCCAGGTCAAGAATGCGCCCGAAACTCTGAACTCGACACCCACGGACTCGAAACTATCCAAATGTTATACAAATATATCAATTCATATTCAAAGCATGTAATTATCCTATTATTTAGTCAAAATCTCCATTCTTGAAGAAATCCCAAAATCCAACCCCGAGCCCGCATGCTCGGATTCCAAAACTTCTCGGAGGAAACACTCACCCATAGTCCAAGGATCATTAATACGTGATTTTTACTTGATTTCATAGCAAATTGACGGGTAATTTTTTACATTTTCAAAAGCCCTAGGTTACTACCCCAAATCCTTAATTTTCACTAATTAGGTAGTTAATTTAGCGTGTAATACATGCGTGAAACTAATATTAGAGAAGAATTTACTTACCTTCAATAACTAGGTCGTTTTCCCCTTTAGAATGCTGAAAATTTCCCCAAGGAAGAAGAAGAAGATGAGGAAATGAATTAAATCCCATTATAAAAACACACTGCACACCTGCCCCTTCTATGCGAATGCATCAGGGGCAGTGCGTTCGCGATGAACGAATGGCCAGGCCCTGTTGAGGCTTTCTATGCGAATGCGGAGAGGTCTTCGCGAATGCGGAGGCTAGCTGGGCTAGACCTACGCGATCGCGGCCGGGGGGGTGCGAACGCACTGAGTAAGGGTTAAGCTGGTCTAGCCCAATGCCCTACCCTATGCGAACAGAGCACCTATGCGAACGCATAGGGAAAATTTTCACCCCTGCCCAGATCCTTATATGCGAACGCGGCAGAGCAACCGCGAACGCATAGAAGGAAACCAGACACAGAAATTCTGGTGTTTTGCATTTTAACTTCGAGGGGTCCGTAACTCACCCGAGCCCCTCGGGACCCCGTCCAAAGGCACTGGCAAGTCTGTATTTATGATACGAACTCGCTCGAATTTTTGGAACGTGAAAAACAACAACGAAACTAAGAATTCGACCCCAAAACCAAATTGAATCAAACTTTGAACTTAAAGTTCTAAAATTCGCTAACAATGCGCCGAACCGACTTATACTACTCAGAATGACACCAAATTTTGCAGGAAAGTTATAAATGCCATAATAGAACTATTCTTAATCTCGGAATTCCGTTCAGACCTCGATAACACAAAAACACGTTCCCAACCAAATTTCAAACTTTAAGGAAACTCTAATTTCGATATTGGGTGCTGAAACTCCCCCGGGTCCTCCAAAACCCATTTCGAACATGCGCTCAAGTATGAAATCATCATACGAAGCTACCGGAATCATCAAAACTCGATTATGAGATTGTTTACTCAAAATGTTGACCGAAGTCAAACTTTGGCCTTAAAGGTCAACCTTAAGGAACCAAGTGTTCCTATAGCACTCTAAACACTTCTGAATCCCAAACCACCAGTCCCCGCAAGTCATAATTCATAATAAGCCGCTATGGAAAGTTTCATTTAGGGGAACGGGATCCGATAATGCAAAACGATGGGTCGGGTCGTTACAGTTTCGTTCTCCGTTCTTTCCGTTTTATCTTTTCCTTTCTTTTTCCTTCTGCTCTCTTTCCTTCTTTTCCTTTTGTCCTTTTTATTTTTCTATTGCGCCCATATTTTTCTTTCTATCTTATTTTCTCTTTTTCCTTCTCCTCTTTCTTTTCCTTTTTCTGTTCTTCTTTTATAAATAATTTTTTTGGTGGTTACATGATAATGTTCAAAGGAGTTAGTTTACATGGGATTCAGGTGAGGGAATATGTGAAAGTGTGGTCTATACGTGAGAGAGTGGGAGTCATGGGGTAAGTGTATAGCTAATTAATAGGATAAATCTTATATATATATATATATATA
>ML431982.1:746-19054 GCA_005239525.1 Nicotiana knightiana | reverse complement strand
ATCTTTTGTTCTTCTCGTTGGTTGCCCTTTTTTAAATTACTTTTACTTACTTTTTTTTTTTAAAACAAATAAAAGAGAAAGGAAAATGTATAGCTAAAAATATGGGTGAGCTACTTTCATACATAAATATTATATACATAAGACAATTAAATATTTACACTATAGTTTAAATTAAGAAAAATACTACTATAACTTACATTTAAAATTAAAAGAAACATATATATAAACACAGGAACAAATTTTATACTCTAAGAATGTGAATATTTTTTGTAGTTTTTAATTTCTTAAATAAAAACTATTAAGAGTAAGATAAAGAATTTAAAATATTAATATTAGACCTAAAAGAAATATTTACACCAAAATAATATAGAATTTGGGTGTGATAAAAAATTAGTTATTCACACCTAGCGCTTCTGGTTCTGGTTCAGAGTTTTCGGGAACTAAAGAAGAATCGAAAAATGATGATGCCGAAGGCCAAACTGATGAAATTGTGGAGCCATCAGTGGGTCTATTTACTTCTGTGGGGGCGCGAATACTTCTCTTCCTCCTGGTTCCGGAGACAACGTAGTTTAGCTTTACTTTTCTTTTCCAGTTCTTGTATCTATGCCATTTTGTCATGTTTTTGTAAATAAAAAACATCTTTTGCTCAAGTATTGTTTGAACCTTCTCATCGTTAGATATGCAATCCTTTAATCTTTGAATTTACGTTAAGAATTTTGCGTAGACTTTTTTGCTTCCTACTATGTGAAACTTTTGGATGTATTCTCCCTGAAATCATTTTTGGCTTCGGGCATCAGCCCTTTTCCATGAGGGCTTTGATAAGTATTTGCGCAAGTTTACTTTTTGCGTCCTTTTCATATGTGGCTTCGGGTGTATTTTTCCCCGATGACATTTTTGATTCCGGGTATAAATTCTCCCGAAATCAACCCTTTAACGTGAGGGTTTTTATAAGAGAGGGCTCTCTTATGTTTACAGTGCTCTTGAAAAGGACGTCTCATGTTCATTAGGGCACTAACATTTGAAGTACTTGTTTAACTTTCAAATGACAAAGTTAATTCATCGTTCTGACAAAAAACAAGATGAAAAAAAAGGATTTCATTTTATTCCTTCTATTTTTAAAAAAATATAAACATTTTCTATGCTAACAAGAGATTGCCATCACATGTGGCTAACTTGTACAACTTGTTTCTAGGGGCTGGTTGCGCAGTCCCCGGTCCCGATGATGCATTTTGTTTTAGAATTTTTGTTTCCTGGTTGACGTGGTAGTCAATGTTGTCGTATCCTCATAGCATTGCCCCCCTCAGTATTCGAATGCGAAGAATGCGAATTGGAACACTGGAAGTCTTGTGCCTTGAAAGATTTCACCAATGAATTGTTAGATAATCCTTGACTTGACAACATACCTTACTTCCCATTATGAATCTATGTTATCGAGCAAAAGACTATCTAACAATCCTCTAGTGTTTTGTGCTCGTGAATGGTCAGGTAACCTTTGTTCGATAGCTGTAGACACCGAACTTTTAACAGATCAAGATAAATCCTAAATTCAAGACGACTCCTCAAATATTAGGAGTCTATTACGGTTACTTGGTGGCTACTCCACACAAACCCTAATTTATGCCTATAAATAAGGCTACATATGCCCTTCAAAGACGATCTCAACAATTCCATAAATTCTCAGAATATGCACAAAGAAATCAAATAAGAGATCTGTGAAATTCCATAAAACTCTTGGAATATTCATTAACTAAAGACATGTCAATTATGTCTTGCTCAAAGTCATACATTCGAGAAATATGCTGCTAAAGCCCTCGAATCATGGAGATAATCAGGAGAGAAGAATCAAGGGATAAACAGAGTTGTAACCCGCAATATTTATCAATAAAATCCTTTTTATTTATAGTTGTTTGTGATTGCAGTTTTATTTCTACACAAATTTAATGCAAACAAATTGGCACGCCTAGTGGGACCAGTTCTGCCCTTCATCTCTTCCTCCTGCAAATCAAAAACTTCAAGTTTCAAGATTATTTGTTGTGATGATAGGGTACTTCAAGTCTCGTCTTCAAGTTTCAGCAAGCCTACACCTCGACAAACCTTGAAGTAGGGGGCATTTGTAGACACTAAAATTTTAACAGATCAAGATAAATCCAAAATTCAAGACGACTCCTCAAATATTAGGAGTCTATTAGGGTTACTTGGTGTGTACTCCACACAAACCCTAATTCATGCCTATAAATAAGGCTATATATGCCCTTCAAAGACGATCTCAGCAATTCCATAAACTCTCGGAATATGCACGAAAGAATCAAATAAGAGATCTCCAAAATTCCATAAAACTCTTGGAATATTCATTAACTAAAGACATATCAATTATGTATTGCTCAAAGTCATACGTTCTAGAAATACGATGCTAAGGCCCTCGAATCATAGAGATAATCAGGAGAGAAGAATCAAGGGATAAACAGAGTTGTAACCCGCAATGTTTATCAATAAAATCCTTTTTATTTATAGTTGTTTGTGATTGCAGTTTTATTTCTTCACAAATTTATTGCAAACAATAGCAAACTTAACTTCCTAGTGGAAATTATTTGTTTGACTTGACAAACCACCGAATGACGCGCTAGAGCTCAAGACGACCGGTCGAGTCGTTACAAAAATCTAACACATTTAAAGAAATTACTAGTGCATCATTGTGTGTAACAACAATCCGTCTGTGTCCTTCTCCACGAAACTAATATCATCTTCCCGGAGTCTTTTACTATGAGTTATTGATACTTTCCTCTTCTTCGTTGCCGAGAAGGTGACCTCGTTAATCTCATTCCCTCCGAATATCATATTGATTGTTTGGCGTAGGGGGTTCATCTCCAGCTTTCAAAGGTTCCGCGTTGTCTTTGTTATGACCATAATTGTTTTAAGCTCGGTCATTCAATAATTATCTGAGGTGTCCATTATTCAATACTGTTTCCACCTCTTTCCGGAGTTATCGACAGTCCCTGTTCGGTGGCTGTTCGTCCCATGGTATTCACACCATAAGTTGGGATCCCTCTGGCTGGAATCAAATCTCATAGGTCTCGGGAATCGTGCCTCTTTAATGTTTCTCATGGCTGACACTAGCTCCACTATACTGACGTTGAAGTTATATTCCGATAACTTGGAGTAAGAAGGATCCCGAGACTCCGACCTTTTTTTTGTCCTGAAGTGATCTATTGTTTCGACCACGATCGATCCCTTTGTTAACAGTGAACTTGTTTGCTTCCCGAAAGTTTTTGCCATGTCCTCCAGTCCACTCATAAGGCAAAAACCGGGCCCTCGAAGTCTATTTATCTACATCATAGTCATCCTTTGATTTTTCTCTACTCTTCTCCCGTCCTTTTGCCGATGTTGCAGAACCGACCTGTTCATCTTCGATCCTTATCTTTGACTCGTACCGGTTGTGGACATCAGCCCAAGTTGTTGCTTGAAACTCAAGCAGACTCTCCTTCAGATTCTGGGAAGCGTCTGAGCTTCTCGGATTCAATCCTTTGGTGAATGCTTCAGCTGCCCATTCATTCGGGACATGCAGGAGCAACATTCTTTCTTTCTGGAATCGGGTAACGAACTCTCATAATTGTTCAGATTCTACCTGTGCGATCCTGAATATGTCGGCCTTAGGGGCTTGTACTTTTCTAGCCCCGGCATGAGCCTTGATGAAATAATTCACGAGCATCTCGGAGGAATCTATGGAATGATCGTGTGATAATGAATACCACATTAGAGTTATCCTCGTGAGGGTTTCTCTAAATTTCTTTAGCAACACAAATTCAATTTCGTGAGGAGCTAAATCATTTCCTTTTACCGCCATTGTGTAGGTGGTAATATGCTCCTGTGGGTCTGATGACCCGTCATACTTTTGCACTTCATGCATTTTGAACCGCTTCGGGATTAGTTCTGGTGTCGTACTCGGCTTGTACAATAATTGAGTATACTTATTCGAGTCCGAGCCTTTATACTGGTGGCGCGCCCAGGATTTGGTCCATGCGGGCATTTACTTCCCTCATAAACCGTAAGATTTCATTCCTGAACATGACGTTCTTGTTGTTGAGACCAGATCCTCTCCCCCAGCCCCGTTAGATCCAACTTCACCCATGGGAGTGTTGTTGTCGACTCTCTATGTTGTTTGGTTTGCGGGAATACATGGAGGAATTGGATCTCGTTCGTTTGCGTTAGTTGAAGACCCTGATAATGCATGCTTCAGCTCGATCATAACCTTATCATGTCATGTGAGATGGCCTAGAATAATTGCTTATTTCTCTTGCAGGACCCTCACCGTATCCACGACATGTTCCTCATCAACATCATCGGGAGTTGTCTCTCGAACCTGTCGAGGGTACTCCCTGTGATGCACCAGCCGTTCATCATTTCCCTCATTGTTGGTGTCACTAATTGAATCCTCTAAATGAGGCTAATCCGCTAGAATACAGGGTTGTGTATGTTGTTAACAATGTTATCTGTCATTTTTTGTGATTTTTTCTAAGATAAAATAATCAAATCACGTTAGTAAAAAAGGCAAGGGTAAATTTAATTGCATGGCTGTCTAGGCCCCACGGTGGGCGCCAAACTATTTACCGTAAAATGGTACAGTTGAATTTATACGTGGTTTTTAGACAAGTGAACTAGTTTGATTATGAAATAATGCAATATTTGAAGAAATGTACAGTACTTAGCTTTAAATTTAGATGAAACAACATAGATGACAGTTCTGGGAACAAGGTTTCCGGGCACAACAACAAAAGAATCGAGCAATAAGAAGTTAAGATTGGATTGAGATTTGTATAAAATATAGAATAAGTTTGTCAGAATAATCGTGTCACTTACAATGTCCATTGAGCTCATTATTTATAGCTATGAAAAAGGTACTAGGGTCGTGCCCTTCTTTAATGTCAATTATGAGTAGCATTAATGAAGATGCAACAATGATCATAAATGCCAAATTCCTTATAATTGTTAACTGCTCTTAATGCCAAGAAATTCTCTATTGAATGCTACCGGAGAAGAGCATTTATCACATCTTTATGAGCATTATTTTTCCCAGTGACAAACGAAACCGTTGTTTTTAGTCTTTAGTCATCCCTGTCTTTGGTTTCACGTATCCCTTTCTTGGATGGCCACGTGCCTGTGATGACCCAAAAAATCATCTCTAATTTTTTATAAGTCAAAACGGTATTCCGAGGCCTTGAAAACCTCCTTTTATCTCACCTCATTTTGCGTGCACATCCCGAGCGTATAGTCGGGAAGCTTTTATGTAAAAAACTGAGAAAAATGCTAGTTTTGCCTTTAAAAATTGAATTTAAGTTGACTTCGGTCAAAATTTTAGGTAAACGGACCTGGACCCGTGATTTGGCGGTCCCGAAGAATTCGTAGGAAAATATGAGACTTGGGCGTATGCCTGGAATCGAGTTCCGAGGTCCCAAGCCCGAGAAATGAAGTTTTGAAAGAAATTGTTTTACTAAAAATATAAGAGTTTTTGGAAATTCGGTTATATTTGAAATTTATGGTATCGGGATCGTATTTTGGTTCCGAATCCCGGTACAAGTTAAATATGATAATTATGATATGTCTGTAAAATTTGGTAAGGAACGGAGGCCGTTTGACGTGATTCAGACCCGTATTTGTAAAATTTGAAACTTTGAAAGTTTTGAGATGTTTCTTCGATTTCTATGCTCAATTCGTTGTTTAAAATGTTATTTTGGCGATTTGATCGCACGAGTAAGTCCGTAGGATGTTTTTGAGGTTGTGCAAATTTTTGGTTTGGAGCCCCGAGGGCTCAGGTGAGTTTTGAATAGGCGTCCGGGTGATTTTTACTTAGAAAATCTGGTGTCTTGTGGCTTTTGCTGGTGTCTAGGAAATTTACCCTATGCGAACACATGGGTATCCATGCGAACACAATGCACACGCGGGGAAGGGGTCTGGGTAACACTGTGCGAACGCATAGTACAGGGTGCGAACGTGGAGCATAGGAAAGTTACTCTATGCGAACGCACTCACGTAGTCGCGAACGCATAGAGTATAGAGGGGCCTGGGGCTGGGTAGCCTATAACGCTCTGCGAACACGGCCTGTGGTCTGCGAACGCGTAGGCCTAGGGAATTAATCCGATGCGAACGCGGCCAAGGCTCGCGAACAGATAGAGTAAGTGTCCAGTCTTCTTAAAACAGTAGCAAAAACGGGTTTTCTTCAACATTTCATAACTCTTTCATTAAAACTCGAACTTGGGTGATTTTTGAAGAGGGATTTCACCACAAACCATAGGTATGTGTTGTTAGACTCATTTTCTTCAATTTCCATTAACACCCATTAGATTTCTAGGCCTTAACCATGTTCTTAAGGGTAGAAAATTGGGGATTTGGATAGAGTTAGGGATTTTTTGAATAATTGGGATTTAGACCTCATTTTGGGGTCGGATTCTGGAACTAATTATATATTCGGCCTTGTGGGTGAATGGGTGATCGGGTTTTGGTCTGAACTTCGTGTTTTGACCAAGCGGGCCCGGGTTCTATTTTTGACTTTTTGGAAAGAATGATGGAAAACTTATAATTAAGCCTTGGGATTGAATTATTTAGCATTTATTGATGTTATTGAGTTGAATATGTCTAGATACAAGTGGATTGGAGTCGAATTCAAAAGGGAAAGCGGTAATTGAGGCTTGAGTTGGTCGTGGAATTTGAGGTAAGTGTTTGGCTTAACCTTAACTTGAGGGAATAAGTGTTGTGTCGTATTTTCTGTGTGTAAGTATCATGTTCAACGTATAGGTGAGGTGAAGCGTACCTATAAATTGGTGTCGAGCATGCCCGTGAGTCGAATATTGTGATCTATGTTGTTTTTTTCGTTAAATAATACTTGAGTTTCACTTTATTGTTATCCATATTGGTGGAATTTCCTTGATATTGAATAGTGTTGAGTATTGGTTTCAGTCGAATATTTTTATGTGAAGTTATGCACTAAGTGAGATTGGATATAGCTGTTGACTCCCTTGTCGGGATGGTATTAATTCTACTGTTGACTCCATTACCGGGAGGTGATGGTTTATTTCTGTTTACTCAGTTATATTGTTCCATGTTGGATTGCTATCATTTGATGTGTTTGGGCGAGGAAGAGTGGAAAAGCACGAAGGGTGATGTCGTGCATGAGATTTTGAGTGAATGTTAACGCACGAAGGGTGATGCCGTGCCAATATTGTGATTTGTAAAAGCACGAAGGGTGATGTCGTGCCATGATATGAGAGGTAATGCACAAAGGAAATCGTGCCATGATATTGTGAGGTAAAAGCACGAAAGGTGATGCCGTGACGAATATATTGATTCTGATGGTGAGGACGAGAGTAAAAGCACGAAGGGTGATGCCGTGCACTTGTTTTCGTATTACTATTCCGTTGCTTAAATTGATATCTAAATTGTGCCTTACCTTGTACTTTCATTATTTGATATTTACTCTCCTCATCATGTTCCCCTTTTCCCTTATTCTTACTGTCTATTTCTTGTTGTATTATTTTCTCCATATATTAATAACCTGCACAGGTTGACTTTGGTTGTCGTGTCCTAGCCTCGTCACTACTTTGGTTAGGTTCAGCACTTATTCAGTACATGGGGTCGGTTGTACTGATGCTACACTCTGCACTTTTGTGCAGATCCTGGTGTAGGACCCTACGGACCATAGATCGAGGTTGCTGCCTTCAGTCCAGTGGAGACCTTGAGGTAGTCCTGCATGCGTCCGCAGACCTTGGCGTCCCCTTCTACTTCATTTGTATTATGTTCTAGATATTCCAGAAATAGATGTATTTACTTTTGTTCAGACCCCTTATTTGTAGTATTCGTAGATAGTCCGTTAAATTGTGACACCAAGTTCTGGGAGTTGTTATTATGGATTTTGTGTCAATATTTAATTAAGTTGTTAGATTATATTTTCTTCCGTACTTTTATGTTCGCTGATCTTGTATGTCACCAACTAATTGCAAAAAAATAAATAAAGAGATAATGTAGAATAACCGGTAACGTTGGCTTGCCTAGCGGGTTCAATGTTAGGCGCCATCACGATCTCGACGGTGGGAAATCTGGGTCGTGACAAGTTGATATCAGAGCACTAGGTTGTATAGGTCTCACAATTCATGGACAAGCTTAGTAGAGTCTGAGGTATCGGTACGGAGATGTTTGTGCTTATCCCCCATAGGCTACAAAGCTTAGGAATGACTTCACATCTATTCCTCTCTGTCGTGTGATTTGAATTCTCAATGCTAACTGAATTTCTGCTCTATTCTCTCGTAGATGGCGAGAACACGTGCTTCTTCATCCACTGAGCAGCAGCCCGAGCCTCCAGTTGCAGCTCCTACCAGGGGCCGAGGCTGAGGCCGAGGCCGTGCTAGAGGCCGAGGCAGGGGCAGAGCTCAGCCCAGAGCAGCAGCCCCAGTAGCGGAGCCTCAGGTAGAGTTTGTTGATGAGGTTCCTGCCCAGGCAGTCCCGGTTGGACCGGCTCAGGTTCTCGAGGGGTTCATTGCCACCCCAGTACTTCAGTATGCTCTGGTCCGTCTAGTGGGCCTCATGGAGAGTGTCGCTCAGGAAGGTTTGCTTCCTGCAGCACCAACTATCTCTCAGGCTGGGGGAGGAGCCCAGACTCCCGCTATTCGCACTCCGGAGCAGTTGGCTCCACAGTTTCAAACTCTAGTAGCCCAGTCAGCTGGGGTAGTTCAGCTGGGCATTATGGCTCAGACCGGTGATTGAGCAGTTATGTCTGCTGATGCTTTGTGGAGGTTGGACAGGTTCACCAAGCTTTTCGCTACTACTTACAACGGTGCATCTTCAGAGGATCCCCAGGACTATTTGGATAGCTGCTATGAGGTTCTATGGAAGATGGGGATAGTAGAGAGACCAATGGGGTCAACTTTGCTACCTTTCGTCTTTCAGGTCCCGCCAAGACTTGGTGGAGAGATTATTGTTTGGCCAGACCAGTTGGATCACCGGCCTTGACTTGGGCCCAGTTCACTCAGCTATATCTGGAGAAGTTTCTTCCTATCACTCAGAGAGAGGATCTACGGAGGCAGTTTAAGCGTCTCCAGCAGGGCTCTATGACCGTTATTCAGTACGAGACCATATTTTTTACCTTGGCCCGGCATGCTATTATGATACTTCCTACCGAGCGAGAGAGGGTGAGGAGATTTATTGAGGGACTAGCTCAGCCGATCAGATTGCAGATGGCCAAGGAGACAGGGAGTGAGATTTCTTTCCAGGATGCAGCCAATGTGGCCAGACGAGTTGAGATGGTTCTGTTGAAGGGGGATGGTCAGGGGTCTGACAAGAGGCCTCGTCATTTTGGCAGGTTCAGTGGCGCCTCATCTGGAGGCAGAGATTCTTTTGGTAAGAACCATCCTCCTAGGCCGTTTCATTCAGCACTTCAGGCTTCTCGCAGTGTCTCAGGTGGCCGTGGTTCTCATATGCAGTATTCTGATCAATTGCCCTACAGTGCACCATCAACTCCTATCAGTGCACCGCCGATTCAGGGTTTTCAGGGTGGTTACTCAAGTCGTCAGGGTCAGTTTCAGGGTCATCAGCCTTAGCAGCCGAGAGCTTGTTATACTTGTGGTGATCAGAGGCACATTGCTAGGTTTTGCCCTTGAGCCTCGAGCAGTTCTCAGCACCAGGGTTCTCGTGCCATGGTTCCAGTACCAAGTGTTCAACCGCCCGCTCAGCCAGCTAGAGGTGGGGGTCGAGGTGTTAGAGATGGAGGTCAGGCCGTTAGAGGTGGAGGCCAGGCCTCTATAGGTAGAGGTCAGCCAGTAGGAGGCCGTCCCAGGGATGTAGTTCAGACTGGTGGGGCCTAGCCCCGATGTTATGCTTTCCAGCCAGACTTGAGGCTGAGGCCTCCGATGCAGTTATCACAGGTATGGTTTCAGTTTGCAGCATGGATGCTTCAGCTTTATTTTATCCAGGGTCCACATATTCCTATGTGTCATCTTATTTTGCTCCTTATTTGGTTATGCCTCGTGATTCTCTGAGTGCTCTTGTATGTGTGTCTACACCTGTGGGTGATTCTATTGTAGTAGATTTTGATGTTATTTTGGGGATGAATTGGTTGTCTCCTTATCATGCCATACTGGACTGTCATGCTAAGACCGTGACATTAGCATTACTGGGGTTTCCTTGACTGGAGTGGAGGGGGACTCCTGGTCATTCTTCTAGCAGGGTTATCTCATATATGAAGGCTCGACGCATGGTTGAGAATGGGTGTTTGGCCTATTTGGCCTATGTTCGTGATTCTAGTGCCGAGGTTCCTTCTATGGAGTCGCCCGTTGTCCATGAGTTTCCAGAGATGTTTCCTACAGACCTGCTGGGTATGCCACCCAACAGGGATATTGACTTTTGCATTGATTTGGCTCCCGGCACTCAGCCCATTTCTATTCCACCATATCGTATGGCCCCGCTAGAGTTGAAAGAGTTGAAAGAACATGTACAGGACTTGCTTGATAAAGGATTTATTATGCCTAGTGTATCGCCTTGGGGTGCGCCATTGTTGTTTGTTAAGAAGAAAGATGGGTCGATGAGGATGTGCATAGATTATCGACAATTGAACAAGGTTACCATCAAGAATAAGTATTCGTTGCCGAGGATTGATGATTTGTTTGATCAGCTTCAGGGTGCCAAGGTATTTTCGAAGATTGATTTGAGATCCAGCTACCACCAGTTAAGGATTAGGGCATCCGATAACCCTAAGACAGCTTTCCGCACTCGGTACAGGCATTATGATTTCTTAGTGATGTCATTCAGGTTGACAAATGCCCCAGCAGCTTTTATGGACTTGATGAACCGAGTGTTCAGGCCTTATTTGGATTCCTTCATGATTGTCTTTATTGATAATATTCTAATTTATTCCCGCAGACGGGAGGAGCACGAGCAGCACCTTCGAGTCATTCTTCAGACTTTGAAGGACAATTAGTTGTATGCTAAGTTTTCTAAGTGTGAGTTCTGGTTGAGTTGAGTTGCATTCCTAGGCCACGTTGTATCAGCAGAGGGTATCCAAGTGGATCCCAAGAAGATTTCAGCAGTCAAGGATTGGTCTAGACCCACGTCAGCTACAGAGATTCGGAGTTTCTTTGGCTTAGCAGGTTACTATCGTCGGTTTATGGAAGGCTTTTCATCTATTGCAGCCCCGATGACCAGGTTGACTCAGAAGGGTGCCCGGTTTAGGTGGTCAGATGAGTGTGAGGCGAGCTTTCAGAAGCTCAAGACAGCCTTGACCACGACACCGGTGTTGGTTTTGCCCACAGGTTCAGGGCCATATACTGTGTATTGTGATGCATCTCGGGTTGGACTTAGTGCAGTGTAGATGCAGGAAGGCAAGGTTATTGCATATGCTTCACGTCAATTGAAGATCCACGAGAAGAATTATCCAGTTCATGATTTGGACCTAGCAGCTATTGTTCACGCGCTGAAGAGTTGGAGGCACTATCTGTATGGCGTGTCATGTGAGGTGTTCACGGATCACAAGAGTTTGAAATATTTGTTCAAGCATAAGGAGTTGAAATTGAGGCAGAGGAGATGGTTGGAGTTGTTGAAGGACTATGATTTCACCATCTTATATCATCCGGGGAAGGCCAATGTGGTGGCCGATGCTTTGAGTAGGAAGTCAGTCAGCATGGGTAGTCTTGCTTATATTCCGGTCGGAGAGAGGACTCTTGCTTTGGATGTACATGATTTAGCCAATCGATTCATAAGATTGGATGTTTCTGATCCCGGTCATATTCTAGCTTATACAGTTGCTCATTCTTCATTATTTGATCGTATTCGAGACCGGCAGTATGAGGATCCTCATTTGTGTGTCCTCAGGGATACGGTCCAGCACGGGGATGCCAAGCAGGTTACAGTTGGTGATGATGGAGTTTTACGGATGCAGTGTCGTATTTGTGTACCCAATGTGGATGGACTTCGTGAGTTGATATTAGAGGAGTCCCATAGTTCCCATTATTTTATCCATCCGGGTACCGCAAAGATGTACCAAGATTTGCGGCAACATTATTGGTGGAGGAGGATGAAAAAGGATATTGTAGCATATGTAGCTCGATGCTTGAATTGTCAGGAGGTAAAGTACAAGCATTAGAGACCTGGCGGATTGATGTAGCAGATTGAGATTCCTGAGTGAAAGTGGGAGCGTATCACCATCGATTTCATTGTTGGACTCCCACGGACCCAGAGGAAGTTCGATGCAGTATGGGTCATTGTGGATAGGCTGACCAAGTCAGCGCATTTCATTCCTGTGGCAATTTCCTATTATTCGAAGAGATCGGCAGAGATCTACATTAGGGAGATTGTTCGCCTTCATGGTGAGCCCGTGTATATTATTTCCGACCGAGGTACGCAGTTTACCTCGCGTTTCTAGAGGGCAGTTCAGCGTGAGTTGGGCACGAGAGTTGAGTTGAGCACAACACTTCATCCTCAGATGGACGGACAGTCCGAGCGTACTATTCAGATTTTGGAGGATATGCTACGAGCATGTGTCATTGACTTTGGAGGCTCTTGGTATCAGTTCTTGCCATTAGCTGAGTTTTCCTACAACAACAGCTATCGGTCGAGCAGTCAAATGGCTCCTTATGAGGCATTATATGGTAGGCGGTGTCGGTCGCCGGTTGGGTGGTTTGAGCCGGGAGAGGCTCGGTTTTTGGGTACAGAATTAGTGCAGGATGCCTTGGATAAGATTAAGATCATTCAGGATAGACTTCGTACAGCTCAGTCCAGGTCAAAGATTTATGCCGACCGTAGAGTTCGAGATTTGGCATTCATGGTTGGGGAACGGGTATTGCTTCGGGTATCACCCATGAAGGGCATGATGAGATTTGGGAAGAAGGTCAAGCTAAGCCCTAGATTCATTGGTCCATTTGAGATTCTTGATAGAGTGGGAGAGGTGGCTTACAGATTTGCGTTGCCACCGAACTTATCAGTTGTGCATCCAGTGTTTCATGCATCTATGCTTAGGAAGTACCACGGAGATCCAGCCCATGTGTTAGATTTCAGCAGTGTCCAGTTGGACAAGGATTGACCTATGAGGAGTCGGTAGCCATATTAGACCGGCAGGTTCGTCAGTTAAGATCGAAGAGTTATCCTTCGGTTTGTGTCTACTGGAGAGGTCAGCTTGCCTAGGCGGATACCTGGGAGTCCGAGTCCGATATGCGGAGCCGATATCCCCATCTTTTCCCGGATTCAGGTACATTTCTATGTCCGTTCGAGGACGAACGGTTGTTTTAGAGGTGGAGAATGTGATGACCCAAAAAGTCATCTCTCATTTTTTTTATAAGTCAAAATGGTGTTTCGAGGCCTTGAAAACCTCCTTTTATCTCACCTCATTTTGCGTGCGCAGCCCGGGCATATAGCCGGAAAGCTTTTATATGAAAAACTAAGAAAAATGCTAGTTTTGCCTTTAAAAATTGAATTTAAGTTGATTTCGGTCAATATTTTGGATAAACGGACCCGGACCCATGATTTAGCGGTCTCGGAGGGTCCGTAGGAAAATATGGGACTTAGGCGTATGCCCGGAATCGAGTTCCGAGGTCCCAAGCCCGAAAAATGAATTTTTGAAAGAAATTATTTTACTGAATATATAAGAGTTTTTGAAAATTTGGTTATATTTGAAATTTATGGTATCAGGCCCGTATTTTGGTTTCGGATCCCAGTACAGGTTCAATATGATAATTATGATATGTCTGTAAAATTTGGTAAGGAACGAAGGCCGTTTGACGTGATTCGGACCCGTATTTGTAAAATTTAAAACTTTGAAAGTTTTGAGATATTTATTTGATTTCTATGCTCAATTCGTTGTTTAATATGTTATTTTGGCGATTTGATCGCACGAGTAAGCCCGTAGGATATTTTTGAGGTTGTGTACATATTTGGTTTGGAGCCCCGAGGGCTCGGTTGAGTTTCGAATAGGCGTCGGGGTGATTTTTACTTAGAAAATCTGGTGTTTTGTGGTTGTTGCTGGTGTCCAGGAAATTTACCCTATGCGAACGCATGGGTATCCATGCGAACGCAATGCACACGCGGGGAAGGGGGCTGGGTAACACTGCGCGAACGCATAGTACAGGGTGTGAATGCGGAGCATAGGAAAGTTACTGTACGCGAACGTACCTATGTAGTCGCGAATGCATAGAATATGGGGAGGGCCTGGGGATGGGTAGCCTATTATGCTGTGCGAACGCGGCCTGTGGTCTGCGAATGCATAGGCCTGGGAAATTAAGCCTATGCGAACGCGGCCAAGGCTCACGAACGCATAGAGTATGTGTCCAATCTTCTTAAAACAGTAGCAAAAACGGGGTTTCTTCAACATTTCATAACTCTTTCATTAAACTCAAACTTGGGCCATTTTTGAAGAGGGATTTCACCACAAAATCATAGGTATGTGTTTTTAGACTCGTTTTCTTCAATTTCCATTAACACCCATTAGATTTCTAGGCCTAAATCATGTTCTTAAGGGTAGAAAATTTAGGATTTGGGTAGAGTTAGGGATTTTTTGAATAATTGGGATTTAGACCTCGTTTTAGGGTCGGATTTCGGAACTAATTATATATTCGGGCTCGTGGGTGAATGGGTGATCGGATTTTGGTCCGAACCTCATGTTTTGACCAAGCGGGTCCGGTGTCAATTTTTGACTTTTTGGGAAGAATGATGGAAAACCTATAATTAAGCCTTGGGATTGAATTATTTAGCATTTATTGATGTTATTGAGTTGAATATGTCTAGATACAATTGGATTGGAATTGAGTTCAAAAGGGAAAGCGGTAATTGAGGCTTGAGTTGGTCGTGGAATTTGAGGTAAGAGTTTGGCTTAACCTTAGCTTGAGGGAATATGTGTTGTGTCCTATTTGTTGTGTGTAAGTACCATGTTCAACGTATACGTGAGGTGACGCGTACCTATACGTTGCTGTCGAGCATGTCCGTGAGTCGAATATTGTGATCTATGTTGATTTTTTTGTTAAGTAATACTTGAGTTTCACTTTATTGTTATCCATAGTGGTGGAATTTCCTTGATATTGAATAGTGTTGAGTATTGGTTTCAGTCAAAGATTTTTATGTGAAGTTATGCACTAAGTGAGATTGGATATAGTTGTTGACTACCTTGCGGGGATGATATTAATTCTACTATTGACTCCCTTGCCGGGAGGTGATGTTTTATTTCCGTTTACTCTGTTATATTGTTCCTTGTTGGATTGCTATCATTTGATGTGTTTGGGCAAGGAAGAGTGTAAAAGCATGAAGGGTGACGTCGTGCGTGAGATTTTGAGTGAATGTAATGCACGAAGGGTGATGCTGTGCCAATATTGTGATTTGTAAAAGCACGAAGTGTGATGCCCTGCCATGATATGAGAGATAATGCACGAAGGAAAATATCGTGCCATGATATTGTGAGGTAAAAGCACGAAGGGTGATGCCGTGACGAATATATTGATTCCGATGGTGAGGACGAGAGTAAAAGCACGAAGGGTGATGTCGTGCACTTGTTTTCGTATTATTATTCTGTTGCTTAAATTGATATCTAAATTGTGCCTTGCCTTGTTACGTTCATTATTTGATATTTCCTCCCCTCAACATGTTCTCCATTGACATTTGTGAGATTGGCGTTGACTGTTTTCAGCAAAGAGTTGTTGGGACTAAACACAAGGCCAAGTGATTTAGCCTTTGCTTCAGTCACAAAGTTGTGGGTTGCCCCGGTGTCCACCATGATGCGGACGGACTGTCCGTTCAGTTTTGCCTCCACGAACAGGGACCCTTTTTCCTTCAATCTGGGCTCCTTGCCCATCACATCACCAAGTAAATTCTGACACATTTGAGCAAGGTCAGGCTTGTCTTGAATAACCTCATTTAAGGCAGGCTCTTTGGTTAGCAAAGCTCCAAGCATCATGTGGCCAAGATGAGCCACATCACGCCTCTCCGCAGCAGCATTATCACCAACAGTTACAACACCTTGTGCAGCACCTTCCGCTTGCCTCCGCTCCGCAGCAATTAAGGCACCAAGCTTGCCTAAAGACAAACAGTCTTTGTAGTTGTGGCTGGGGTCCTTACAAAGATAGCAGCCATTGCGAGGACCGTTTGCCTTCTTCTTTTCATTGTACCTGTCCCACCAGTGAAAGCGGTGTTCCTCCCTTTTGAAATCACGACCCGTGTTGGCAGCAGTAGTTTGCTTGCCTTTTGTAGGCCCGATCTCCTCCTGGCTTGGTAGGTCGGCTTCGGGTTACTTGGCTCTTGTGGATTGTGTCCTGTAATCAATCAAGGACTCGGCAATGGCTATGGCTTCATCCACGTCTTTGACTTGACGTCGCTGCAAAACTCTTGTTTGGCCCAATTTTGAAGGCCATCCATGAAGTAGAACAACAAGTCATCGCTGGACATGTTTGGAATCTGCAAAACCAGTTTTGTGAGTTCCTTCACATACTCCCGAATGGAAGTGGTTTGTTTGAGCTCTCTCAACCTCCGGCGAGCCTCATTAACGACATTTGGGGGTAAAACTGCCGTTTTAGCTCGGTTTTGAACTGCTCCCAGTCCCGAATGGAACAAGTGCCCCTTTCTATATCGGCCTTCTTTCACCTCCACCAAAGCATGGCATTGTCGGCTAGGTACATGGTTGCTGCCCGGATCTTGGCAGCCTCATCAACAAGGTCAAGATGCTCAAAATAGTCCTCCATCTTCCAAATGAAGTTTTCAACGTCTTGAGCATTCCTTTCGCCCCTAAACTCTTTGGGTTTAGGGCCCTCGATTTTTGTTTCACGAACTAACACCTGTCCGGTGCCACCGGCTAGTTTAGCTGCCTCCAGTTGTTGCTTGAGAGCCTCGATCTCTCCATGCAATGCTGAAACAGCCTCGGTCAGCTTGAGCTCAAGGTTGGTTAGACCGTCCCTGTGCTCCTCGGTCGGCATGTCTACTGCTTCCTTGACGTCCCCAATCTCCTCCATGGCAGTGGACTCAAGCAAAGCGAAGTTGCCTTCAACAACTTCTATACGATGGTTCAAGGCGGCTAGGCCAGCCTCGGTTGGGTCTATGTGTGTGTCTAGACAGCCTGAGTAGACGCATCTATGTTCTTGCCAAGGCAAACCTCTTGTGGGGATGGCTCATTAAATGCACCCTCACCTGTTATGTCCAAGGAAGGATCCCGAACCTTGCTGGTTCCCCTCTTCTTTTGCTTATGTCTCTTGGTTGGTGACTCCCCTCTACCACGATTGTCGCCAAGATCAGCATTTCCTCCGTCGTTTGCCATGTTTAAGTAGCCAAGGCTCTGATACCAATTGTCACGGGATTAATTTCAACAATCACCGTGAGGACAACTAGCTAGTTAAAATGCTACGGTCTAGTTTCAGTCCAAGTGAAGGATCAACACAAAAACGTGCTAACGATGGCAATACTTCTTACACACAAATGTTGGAAAGAAAGTGAATCAAAGGCACACAAAAGGTTTTGGAGGCCAAGGCCAATTTTCATATTATATTCAAAAGAAAGGGAATTTACAAGTAATGAGATGCCTATTTGCTGTGTTTGTACAAGTATTTATAGGCTTATTTATCCAGACATGGCTGGAAATACAAGAAAGGTAAACTAAAGCTGCTGCCAGGCATGGTGTGCAGCAATGATTCCAGTCAGGCATGCTGCAAAAGCTGGCAGGCATGCTGGGAAGCAATCATTCCGGCCAGGCATGCTGCAAAAGCGGTCAGGCATGTTGCAAGGGATGCCAGGCATGCTGAAAAGGCTGCCAGGCATGCTGCAAGGGTGATCATTGCTGGTTTTTGAATTTGTCTAGCCATGGCAGATTTGAATTTTAGGGCNATGTGCATAATAGAGTCTATTTCATGTGTAGGTGAATTGGAGATGGAAACCGAGCTAAATGGATGCAAATACATCGAAAATACGCTCAAGAGGCGAGGAGGAGTGCACCGGGCTAGAGCTGGGCGCAGAGCCCAAACGCCTGGCCATGCCTGGCGTTAGGGTCCAAACGCCAGCCCTATCCAGGCGTTAGCCTCATAACGCCAGGCCCCTGTTTCGGTCAATTCCGAGTTTTGACAAGTTTAAGTGTTTCCCGGTTAGAATAGAAGTCTCCTACACGTTTAGGGTTTGTCCTAAACATATAAATAGACTCCTAAAATACAACTTAAAGAGGATTGGAAGGCAGACGAAGGATTCGAAGAGAAGAAACCATTGAAGTGACAAAACATTGATTTCTACATCTTTTATTCATTACTTTGTGTCACACCTCTTTTATGTCCCACAACCCTATTACGAGGTTGAGTTAGAAGAGTTTTTCCAATCGAAGT
>ML431981.1:466-10613 GCA_005239525.1 Nicotiana knightiana | reverse complement strand
AATTAAACTGGAACTCCGACAGTCGTGCCTGTATTATCGTCTGCCATGGTCCAGGCCGAACGGCTAGGTACGGAGCCAGTACTGGTTGCATGATATTTTCCGGGATATTAAATATGACCCAATGAACCATCACCAACGCTTCGAAATGATCAAGTTACCTTTTTTGGCATTTTATGGCAATTAGGAATTACGCCAGTCGTGCCTCTATTATCACCTTCCATGGTCCAGGCCGGACGCCTTGGTACAAAGCCAGTACCGGATCGCATGATATTTCTCCAGGACATCAAATACGACCCACAGAACCATAACCAACGCTTCGAAATGATTAAATTACATGTTTTGGCATTTTATGGCAATTAAACTAGAATTCCGTTAGTCGTGCATGTATTATCGCCTGCCATGGTCCAAGTCGGACGCCTTGGTACGGAGCCGGTACCGGATCTCATGATATTTGTCTAGGACATCAAATACAACCCAAGGAACCATAAACACCACTTCGAAATGATCAATTTACATTTTTTGGCATTTTATGGTAATTAAATTGGAATTCCGTTAGTCGTGCATGTATTATCGCCTGCCATGGTCCAGGCCGGACGCCTTGGTACGGAGCCTGTACCGGATCACATGGTATTTGTCTGGGATATCAAATATGACCCAAGGAACCATAACCAATTCTTCGAAATGATCAAGTTACATTTTTTGGCATTTTATGGTAATTAAATTGGAATTCCGTTAGTCGTGCATGTATTATCGCCTGCCATGGTCCAGGCCGGACGCCTTGGTATGGAGCCGGTACCGGGTCGCATGATATTTGTCGGGGACATTAAATATGACCCAAGGGACCATAACCAACGCTTCAAAATGATCATGTTACATTTTTGGCATTCTATGGCAATTAGACTGGAATTCCGCCAGTCGTGCCTGTATTATTGCCTGCTATGGTCCAGGCCGGACGCCTTGGTACGGAGCTAATACTGAATCACATGATATTTGTCCGGGATATCAAATATGACCCAAGGAACCATAACCAAAGCTTCGAAATTATCAAGTTACATTTTTTGGCATTTTATGACAATTAAACTAGAATTCCACGAGTTGTGCCTGTATTATTGCCATCCAAGGTCCAGACCAAACGCCTTGGTATGGATCTGGTACCGGATCACGTGATATTTGTCCGGGATATCAAATACAACCCAAGAAACCATAACCAACACTTCGAAAGGATCAAGTTACATTTTTTGGCATTTTATGACAATTAAACTAGAATTCCGCAATGTCGTGCCTGCATTATCGCCTTCCATGGTCCAGGCCGGACGCCTTGGTACGTAGCCGGTACCGAATCACATGATATTTATCCGGGACATCAAGTACAAGCCAAGGATTCACAACCAACGCTTCGAAATTATCAAGTTACATTTTTTGGAATTTTATGGAAATTTAACTTCAATTCCGCCAGTCGTGCATGTATTATTGCCTACAATAGTCCAGGCCGGACACCTTGGTACGGAGTCGGTACCGGATCACATGGTATTTCTCCAGGACATCAAATACGACCCAAGGAACCATAACGAACGTTTCGAAATGATCAAGTTACTTTTTTTGGGCATTTTATGGCAATTAAACTAGAATTCTGCCAAGTCGTGCCTATATTATCGCCTTCCATGGTCCAGGTCGGACGCCTTGGTACGTAGCCGGTACCGGATCACAATATATTTGTCCGGGTCAGTAAATATGACCCAAGGAACATTAACCAAGGCATCGAAATGATCAAATTACATTTTTTGGCATTTTATGGCAATTAAATTGGAATTCCGCCAGTCGTGCCTTTATTATCGCCTACCATGATCCAGGTCGGACGCCTTGGTACGGAGACGGTACCGAATCCCATTATATTTTTCCGGGACATAAAATATGACCCAAGGAACCATAACCAACGCTTCGAAATGATCAAGTTACATGTTTTGGCATTTTATGGCAATGAAACTGGAATTCCGCCAGTCGTGCCTGTATAAACGGCTGCCATGGTCCAGGCCGGACGCCTTGGTACGGAGCCGGTACGCGATCGCATGATATTTCTCCGGGACATAAAATAAATCCCAAGGAACCATNAATTAAACTGGAATTCCGCCAGTCGTGCCTGTATAATCGCCTGCCATGGTCCAGGCCGGACACCTTGGTACGGAGCCAGTACCGAATCACATGATATTTGTTCGGAATATCAAATAAGACCCAAGGAACCATAACCAAAGCTTCCAAATTATCAAGTTACATTTTTGGCATTTTATGACAATTAAACTGGAATTCCGCGAGCTGTGCCTGTATTACCATCCATAGTCCAGACTAGACGCCTTGGTATGGATCCGGTACCGGATCACGTGATATTTGTCCGGGACATCAAATACAACCCAAGAAACCATAACNATTTTTTGGCATTTTATGGCAATTAAACTAGAATTCCGCCAAGTCGTGCCCGCATTATCGCCTTCCATGGTCCAGGCCGGATGCCTTGGTACGTAGCCGGTACCGAATTGCATGATATTTATCCGGGACATCAAATACAAGCCAAGTATTCACAACCAACGCTTCAAAATTATCAAGTTACATTTTTTGGAATTTTATGGCAAGTTAACTGGAATTCCGCCAGTCGTGCCTGTATTATTGCCTGCCATAGTCCAGGCCGGACAACTTAGTACGGAGCCGGTACCGGATAACATGATATTTCTCCGGGACATCAAATACGNCGCATTATATTTGTCCGGGACATTAAATATGACCCAAGGAACATTAACCAAGTCATCGAAATGATCAAGTTACATTTCTTGGCATTTTATGGCAATTAAATTGGAATTCCTCTAGTCGTGCCTGTATTATCGCCTACCATGATCCAGGTCGGAAGCCTTGGTACGGAGACGGTACTGAGTCCCATTATATTTGTCGGGGACATAAAATATGACCCAAGGAACCATAACCAACGCTTCGAAATGATCAAGTTACATGTTTTGGCATTTTATGGAAATTAAACTGGAATTCCGCCAGTCGTGCTTGTATAAACGCCTGCCATAGTCCAGGCCGGACGCCTTGGTACGGAGCCGGTACGCGATCGCATGATATTTCTCCAGGACATAAAATACAACCCAAGGAACCATAACCAATACTTCAAAATGATCAAGTTACATTTTTTGGCATTCTATGGCAATTAGACTGGAATTCCGCCAGCCGTGCCTGTATTATTTCCTGCTATGGTTCAGGCTGGACGCCTCGGTACGGAGCCGCTACCGGATAATATTATATTTGTCCGGGATATCAAATATGACCCAAGGAACCATAACCAACGCTTCGAAATTATCAAGTTACATTTTTGGCATTTTATGACAATTAAACTGGAATTCCGTCAGTCGTGCATGTATTATCGCCTGCCATGACCCAGACCGGATGCCTTGGTATTGAGTAGGTACCGGATCGCATGATATTTGTCCGGGATATAAAATAGGGCCCAAGGAACCATAACCAACGCTTCGAAATGATCAAGTTACATTTTTTGGCATTTTATGGCAATTAAAGTGGAATTCCGCCAGTCGTGCCTGTATAATCGCCTGCCATGGTCCAGGCCGGACGCCTTGGTACGAAGCCGGTACGCGGTCTCATAATATTTCTTCGGGACATAAAATATGACCCAAGGAACCATAACCTACACTTCGAAATGATCAAATTACATTTTTTTGCATTCTATAGCAATTAGACTGGAATTCCCCTAGTCGTGCCTGTATTATTGCCTACTATGGTCCAGGCCGGACGCCTTGGTACAGAGCCAGTACCGGATCGCATGATATTTGTCCGGGATATCAAATATGACCCAAGGAACCGTAACCAACGCTTCGAAATTATCAAGTTACATTTTTTGGCATTTTATGGCAATTAAACTAAAACTCCGCCAAGTCGTGCCTGCATTATCGCCTTCCATGGTCCAGGCCGGACGCCTTGGTAAGTAGCCGGTACCGAATCGCATGACATTTATCTGGGGCATCAAATACCCAAGAAACCATAACCAACACTTCGAAAGGATCAAGTTAAATTTTTTGGAATATCATGGCAATTAAACTAGAATTCCGCCAAGTCGTGCCTGCATTATCTGCTTTCATGGTCCAGGCCGGACGCCTTGGTACACAACCGATACCGAATCACATGATATTTATCCGGGACATCAAATACAAGCCAAGGATTCAAAACCAACGCTTCGAAATTATCAAGTTATATTTTTTGGAATTTTATGGCAATTAAACTAGAATTCCGCCAAGTCGTGCCTAAATTATCGCCTTCCATGGTCCAGGCTAGACGCCTTGGTACGTAGCCGGTACCGAATCGCATGATAAATTTCTGGGAGATCAAATACGACCCAAGGAACCATAACCAACGCTTCGAAATGATCAAGTTACATTTTTGGAATTTTATGGCAATTAAACTGGAATTCCGCCAGTCGTGCCTGTATTATCGCCTGCCATGGTCGAAGTCGGATGCCTTGGAACGGAGCCGGTATCGGATAACATTATATTTGTCCGGGACATCAAATACGTCCCAAGGAACCATAACCAACGCTTCGAAATGATCAAGTTATATTTTTTGTCATTTTATGGAAATTAAACTGGAATTCCGCAAGTCGTGCCTTTATTATCGCCTGCCATACCCCAGGCTGGACGCCTTGGTACGGAGCCGGTAACGGATCTCATGATTTTTTTCCGGGACATCAAATACGACCCAAGGAACTAAAATCAATGCTTCGAAATGATCAAGTTACATTTTTGGCATTTTATGGCAATTAAACTGGAATTCCGTCAGTCATGCATGTATTATCGCCTGCCATGGTCCAGGTCGGACGCCTTGGTACGGAGCCAGTACCGGATCACATGATATTTGTCCGGGATATCAAATATGACCCAAGGAACCATCACCAACGCTTCGAAATGAGCAAGTTACTTTTTTTGGCATTTTATGGTAATTAAACTGGAATTCCGGCACTCGTGCCTGTATTATCGCCTGCCATGGTCCAGGCCGGACGCCTTGGTACGGAGCCGGTACCAGATCTAATGATATTTGTCCGGCATATCAAATACGACCCACAGAACCATGACCAATGCTTTGAAATGATCAAGTTACTTTTTTTGGCATTTTATGGCAAATAAACTAGAACTCCGACAGTCGTGCCTATATTATCGTCTGCCATGGTCCAGGCCGAACGGCTAGGTACGGAGCCAGTACTGGTTGCATGATATTTTCCGGGATATTAAATATGACCTAATGAACCATCACCAACGCTTCGAAATGATCAAGTTACCTTTTTTGGCATTTTATGGCAATTAGGAATTACGCAAGTCGTGCCTCTATTATCACCTTCCATGGTCCAGGCCGGACGCCTTGGTACAAATCCAGTACCGGATCGCATGATATTTCTCCAGGACATCAAATACGACCCACAGAACCATAACCAACGCTTCGAAATGATCAAGTTACATTTTTTGGCATTTTATGGTAATTAAATTGGAATTCCGTTAGTCGTGCATGTATTATCGCCTGCCATGGTCCAGGCCGGACTCCTTGGTACGGAGCTGGTACCGGATCACATGATATTTGTCCGGGACATTAAATACGACCTAAGGAACCATAACCAATGCTTCGAAATTGTCCAGTTACATTTTTTGGCATTTTATGGCAATTAAATTTGAATTCTGCCAGTGGTGCTTATATTATCGCATGCCATGGTCCAGGCCGGACTCCTTGGTACGGAGCTGGTACCGGATCACATGATATTTGTCCTGGACATCAAATACGTCCCAAGGAACCATAACCAACTCTTCGAAATAATCAAGTTACATTTTTTGGCATTTTATGGCAATTAAACTAGAATTCCGCAAGTCATGCCTGCATTATCGCCATCCATGGTCTAGGCCAGACGCCTTGGTGTGGAGCAGGTACCTGATCGCATGATATTTTTCCAGGACATCAAATACAACCCAAGGAACCATAACCAACTCTTCTAAATGATCAAGGTACACTTTTTGGCATTTTATGGCCATTAAACTGGAATTCTGCGAGTCGTGCCTGTATTATCGTCTGCCATGGTCCAGGACAGACGCCATGGTACGGAGCCGGTACCAGATCACATGATATTTGTTCGGGACATCAAATAAGACCCAAGGAACCATAGCAAACATTTCGAAATGATCAAGTTACATTTTTTGGCACTTTATGGCAATTATACTTGAATTGCGCTAGTCATGCCTGTATTATCACCTACCATGGTCCAGGCCGGACGCCTTGGTACAGAGCCGGTACTGGATCGCATGATATTTGTCCGGGAGATTAAATACGACCCAAGGAACCATAACCAACACTTCGAAATGATCAAGTTACATTTTTTGGAATTTTATGGCAATTAAACTGGAATTCCGCCAGTCATGCCTTTATTATCTCCTGCCATGGCTCAGGTCAGACGCCTTGGTACGGAGCTGGTACCGGATCTCATGATTTTTTTCCGCGACATCAAATACGACCCAAGGAACCATAACCAACGCTTCGAAATGATCAAGTTACATTTTTGGCATTTTATGGCAATTAAACTGGAATTTCGCCAGTCGTGCCAGTATTATCGCCTGCCATGGTCCAGGCCGGTGGCCTTGGTACGGAGCCGTTACCGGATCGCATGATATTTGACCGTGACATCAAATACGACCCAAGGAACCATAACCAACGTTTCGAAACGATCAAGTTACATTTTTTCGCATTTTATGTAAATTAAACTGGAATTCCGCAAGTCGTGCACGTATTATCGCCTTCCATAGTCCTGGCCGGACGCCTTGTTAAAAATCCGGTACCGGATCACATGATATTTGTTCGGGACATCAAATACGACCTACGGAACCATAACCAACGCTTCGAAATGATCAAGTTACATGTTTTCGTACTTTATGGCAATTAAACTGGAATTCCGCCAGTCGTGCATGTATTATCGCCTGCCATGGTCCAGGCCGGACGCCTTGATACGGAGCCGGCACCGGATTTCATGATCTTTTTCCGGGACATCAAATACGACCCAAGGAACCATAACAAACACTTCGAAATGATGAAGTTACATTTTTTGGCATTTTATGGCAATTAAATTGGAATTCTGCCAGTCGTGCCTCTATTATCGCTTGCTATGGTCCAGGTCATAGGCCTTGGTACGGAGTCGATACCGGATCGCATGATACTTTTTCGGGACATCAAATACGACCCAAGAAACCACAACCAATGCTTCGAAATGATCAAGTTACATTTTTGGCATTTTATGGCAAATAAACTGGAATTCCGCCAGTCATGCCCGTATTATCGCCTGCCATGGTCCAGGCCGGAGGCCTTAGTACGGAGCCGGTATCGGATCACATGATATTTTTCTGGGACATCAAATACGACCCAAGGAGCCATAACCAAAGCTTCGAAATGATCAAGTTACATTTTTTGGCATTTTATTTCAATTAAACTGGAATTCCGCAAGTCGTTCATGTATTATCGCCTGCCATAGTCCAGGCCGGACGCCTTGGTACAAAGCCGGTACTGGATCGCATGATATTTGTTCAGGACATGAAATACGACCCATGGAACCATAACCAACGCTTCGAAATGATCAGGTTAAATTTATTGGCATTTTATGGCAATTGAATTGGAATTCCGCCAGTTGTGCATGTATTATCGCCTGCCATGGTCCAGGCCGGACGTCTTGGTAAGGAGCCGGTACCAGATCCCATGATATTTTTCCGGGACATCAAATACAACCCAAGGAACCATAGCCAACGCTTCGAAATGATCAAGTTACATTTTTTGACATTTTATGGCAATTAAACTGGAATTCTGCAAGTCGTGCCTGTATTATCGCTTGCCATGGTCCAGGCCGGACACCTTGGTATGGAGCCGGTATCGGATAGCGTTATATTTGTCCGGGACATCAAATACGTCCCAAGTAACCATAACCAACTCTTCGAAATGATCAAGTTACATTTTTTGGCATTTTATGGCAATTAAACTAGAATTCCGCAAGTCGTGCCTGTATTATCGCCATCCATGGTCCAGGCCAGACGCCTTGGTGTGGAGAAGGTACCGGATCGCATGATAATATTTCGGGATATCAAATACAACCCAAGGAACCATAACCAACGCTTCGAAATGATCAAATTACATTTTTTGGCATTTTATTTCAATTAAACTGGAATTCCGCAAGTCGTTCATGTATTATCGCCTGCCATAGTCCAGGCCGAACGCCTTGGTACAAAGCCGGTACCGGATCGCATGATATTTTTCTGAAACATCAAATACGACCCAAGGAACCATAACCAATGCTTCGAAATGTTCAAGTTACATGTTTTGTCATTTTATGTAAATTAAAATGGAATTCCGCAAGTCGTGCATGTATTATCGCCTGCTATAGTCCAGGCCGGACGACTTGGTACAAAGACGTTAACGGATCACATGATATTTTTTTGGAACATCAAATACGACCAAAGGAACCATAACCAACGCTTCGAAATGATCAAGTTACATTTTTTAGCATTTTATGGCAATTAAACTGGAATTCCGCGACTCGTGCATGTATTAGCGCCTGCCATGGTCTAGGCCGGACGCCTTGGTACGGAGCCGATATCGGATCGCATGACTTTTGTTCGGGACATCTTATACGACCCAAGGAACCATAACAAACGCTTCGAAATGATCAAGTTACATTTTATGGCATTTTATAGCAATTAAACTGGAATTCCGCCAGTCGTGCCTGTATTATCGCCTGCCATGGTCCAGGCCAGAGGCCTTGGTACGGAGCCGGTACCGGATCGCATGATATTTTTCTGGGACATCAAATACGACCCAAGGAACCATAAACAACGCTTCCAAATGATCAAGTTACATTTTTGGCATTTTATGGCAATTAAACTGGAATTCTGCCAGTCGTGCCTGTATTATCGCCTACCATGGTCCAGGCCGGACGCCTTGGTACGGAGCCGGTACCGGATTGCATGATATTTGTTTGGTACATCTAATACGAACCAAGGAACCATAACCAATGCTTCTAAATGGTCTAGTTACATTTTTTGGCATTTATGGCAATTAAACTAGAATTCCGCAAGTCGTGCCTGTATTATCACCTGCCATGGTCCAGGCCGGACGCCTTGTTACGGAGCTGGTACCGGATGGCGTGATATTTGTCCGGGGACATCTAATATGAACCAAGGAACCATAACCAATGCTTCTAAATTATCAAGTTACATTTTTTGGCATTTTATGGCAATTAAACAGGAATTCCGCCAGTCGTGCGTGTATTATCACCTGCCATGGTCCAGGCCGGACGCCTTGGCACGGAGCCGGTATCGGATCGCATGATATTTTTCAAGGACATCTAATACGAACCAAGGAACCATAACCAATGCTTCTAAATTATCAAGTTACATTTTTTGGCATTTTATGGCAATTAAACTGGAATTCCGCCAATCGTGCCTGTATTATCACCTGCCATGGTCCAGGCCGGACGCCTTGGCACGGAGCCGGTATCGGATCGCATGATATTTTTCAAGGACATCTAATACGAACCAAGGAACCATAACCAATTCTTCTAAATGATCAAGTTACATTGAATTGACCCAAGTAACATAACCAACGCTACGAAATGATCAAGTTACATTTTTTGGCATTTTATGGCAATTAAACTTGAATTCAGCCAGTCGTGCCTGTATTATCGCCTTCCATGGTCCAGGCCGGACGCCTTGGTATGGATCCGGTACTGGATCGCATGATATTTGTCTGGGACATCAAATACGACCCAAGAAACCATAACCAACTCTTCGAAGGATCAAATTATATTTTTTGGCATTTTATGGAAATTAAAGTAGAATTCCGCCAAGTCGTGCCTGCATTATCGCCATCCGTGGTCCAGGCTGGACGCCTTGGCACGGAGCCGATACCGGATCGCATGATATTTGTCTGGGACATCAAATACGACCCAAGAAACCATAACCAACTCTTCGAAGGATCAAATTATATTTTTTGGCATTTTATGGCAATTAAACTGGAATTCCGCCAGTCGTGCCTGTATTATTGCCTACCACAGTTCAGGTCGGACGCCTTGGTACGGAGA
>ML431980.1:0-34033 GCA_005239525.1 Nicotiana knightiana | reverse complement strand
GGGGGGGGGGGTTTCTTATATCTTTGTTAAAATTGGGTAGAAATCCCGCCTATAGGATTTAATTAGGTTGATTGAATCATGTGAGTGCTATACTTGTTTAGAGATCCTGCCTATAGGATTTTCTTGATTGATTTGATTCTGTATTTTCACATTTGCATACTAGAAATCCTGCTTATAGGATTTTCCATTTAATTATGCATTAGAAATCATGTTCATAGGATCTACACATATTTTCAACCAAAGGTGCATTAGTGACCATGTCTATAGGATCTTTGTTTGTTTGAGTTGATTATCTAGCAATCTGTTTAATTTTTGTCCAGATACAATTAATAGATATCATGTCTATAGGAAATTAAAAAAATTAGTTTGAACCAAGAGATTATGCCTATTGGATTTAAAGATAATAGATATCATGCCTATAAGGTGAAATCAGTTTCAAAATTAGAAATCATGCCTATAGAGGTTTAAATCAATTCAGCAATTAGAAATCATGCCTATAGGTGTCTAAATCAATTCAGTAATTAGAAAGCATGCCTATAGGATTTTTTAAAAGGAATAAAAACCTGTCTTTATGAATTAAAATCATTACTACACTTAGAAACCATGTTTATAGGTCTGCATTTAATAAACTCGTAGAAATCATGCCTATAGGATTCTGTTAATGAATTCTAAATTCGACCGATTCTGGCCATCACTTAGGAAATCTGTAAGACTTACTAATGATCCTAGGCTTAAAATTGTGACATATTGCTGCCTAGAAGTGCCCAGATTCATGCTGAATAAAATCAGTAGGCAAAAAAATGGGTCCCAATGCTCGTCTTAATAAAACTGCCTTTATATTTTGTTTCTGCCATATAGATATCCTACCTATAGGATTCTAAAATTAACGAATTTTGTTGATTCAATTGCGTGCTTTTATTGTTTATGTGTGGAGGTCAATGTGAACCCTTATTTGTTTATTTGAAAGTCCTATTTGTCTTTTGTTTGTCTCCTAGATTTCTCATTTTAAGTAACATAGATTGGTCTTGAACCATCCTAAATAGAGGTCCTAACACCTCCAGGGCCATAGGCAAGGGACGGGTAGTGCATGCATAAGGAACGAGCTAGAAGCTACTAGAACGCCTAGGTAACAACTGAAAGATAGTAATTGGGTAGTAAGAAGATGATAGCACGTGTTCTAATTCTATGAGCAACACCCCAACTTGGGAAGTTACGAAGTATTGCATGGAATGATCCTATAGGCTAAAAAACCTAGGATCCCCTTTAATCCTGTTTAAAGTAACTTGTATTGTCCAAATTGTTTTCTTCCCCTTTTAGACTAATTTCGCTTAGTTTAAGTTCGGCCGGGACCCACCGTTGTGGACCTCGAGGGGTGCCTAACACCTTCCCCTCGAGGTATTTTGAGCCCTTACCCGATCTCTGGTGATGCAAACTGGCTTATGAGTTAATTTCTCTATGTGCCCTAACGCACCTTAATCCGTTAGGTGGAAAATCTTCCAATCCCTTACCCAATCCCAAAAAGAAGGAGTTGTCACGGAAATGACGAAACCGATTTCACGAGGAAAAAAGGGGGCGCGACAAGTCCCGCAAAGAGGAGTTGCACAGACAGTTTGAGAAGCTTCAATATGGTGATATGTCTGTTACACAGTACGAGATACGGTTCTCCGAGTTAGACCGTCATGCTATCTAGTTGGTTCCCAAAAAATCGAGAGAGGATCAATAGGTTTATAGATGGCCTCTGTTTTCAGCTTCGGTTGCTTATGACGAGAGAGAGGGTGTCTGGTACCACTTTTGATGAGGTTGTCGACATTGCTCGACAGATTGAGATGGTTTGTGCTCAGGAGAGGAGTGATAGGGAGGCTAATAGGCCTCGTGGTCAGGGTGGATTCAATGGTGCACCTCATGGGGGTCAGTTCCAGTACGGTAGAGGCCGTCCATTCAGGCATGCACAGTCAACTTACCCAGTTCACCGGGGTGCATCATCGGGTCATGGTTCTCATAGTTCTCATCAGGGCCACTCATCATTCAGTGCCCCCAGCCCAGAATTCATCTCGTTCTCCATCGGCTCAGGACTCCTCCATGCCAGGTTCTTCTACCAGTTATCTCGGTGCTAAGGGTTCCCTTCAGTCCCCATCACCAGCACCAGGGACTTGTTTTGAGTGTGGGGAGTTTGGGCATATGTGGAAGTAGTGTCCTCGTCTTCATGGGGTTTCATCTCAGTAGAGGAGTCAGCCATCGACTTCAGCTCTAGTTACTTCACCACCCGCCCAGCCAGCTAGGGGTGGAGGTCAGTCAGCTAGGGGTCGCCCTATAGGGTGAGGTCGATCGGGTAGTGGTCAGGCCTGTTTCTATGCACTTCCATCCATGCTAGATGCTATGGCTTCAGATGCCATGATTATAGGTATCGTTTCAGTCTGTCACCGAGATTCCTCCATATTATTTGACCCTAGTTCCACATATTCATATGTTTCCTCGTATTTTGCTCATTTTCTGGATATGCCCCGTGAGTCTTTAGTTTCATTTGTTTATGTATCTACTCATGTGGACGATACTATTGTTGTGGACCACGTATATCGTGCTGACTATTGGAGAGCTTAGGCCTGGATTTTTTATCTTCATGTCATGTTATTCTAGATTGTCACGCTAAGACCGTGACCTTAGCGATGCCGGGATTCCCAAGGGTCGAGTGGAGAGGTTCTATAGATTATGTACCAAGTAGGGTGATTTCATACTTGAAGGCTCAAAATATGGTTGAGAAGGGTTGTCTATCTTATTTGGGTTTTGTGAGGGATGTCAGTGTAGAGACTCCTACAATTGATTCTGTTCCAGTGGTTTGTGATTTTTTGGATGTGTTTCCTGCAGACCTACCAGGCATGCCGCTTGACAGGGATATAGATTTTGGTATTGATTTGGTGTCGGGCACTCAACCCATTTCTATTCCACCATATCGTATGGCACCAGCTGAGTTGAAGGAATTGAAAGAACAGCTTCAGTAACTCCTAGATAAGGAGTTCCTTCGGCCTAGTGTGTCACCTTGGGGTGCAACAATTCTATTTCTGAAGAAGAAGGATGGTTCCATGAGAATGTGTATTGACTACAGGTAGTTGAACAAGGTCACAGTCAAGAACAAGTATCCTTTCCCTCGTATTGATGATTTATTTGACCAGCTTCGGGGAGTGAGGGTGTTCTCCAAGATTGATTTGAGGTCCGGGTATCGTCAGCTGAAGATTTGGGATTCGGATATTCTTAAGACAGCTTTTACGACCCGTTATGGCCATTATGAGTTCTTGGTGATGTATTTTGGGCTGACCAATGTCCCAACAACGTTCATGCACTTGATGAACAGTGTGTTCCAGCAATATTTGGGCTCCTTCATTATTGTATTCATTGATGACATTCTGGTGTACTCTCGTTGCCAGGAAGAGCATGCTCAGCATTTGAGGATTGTATTACAGAGATTAAGGGAGGAGAAGCTTTATGCAAAGTTCTCCAAGTGTGAATTTTGGCTTGGTTCGATAGCATTCTTGGGGCACGTGGTGTCCAGTGAGGGTATTCATATGGATCCGAAGAAGATAGAGGCGGTGCAGAGTTGGCCTAGATCGTCCTCGGCTACGGAGATTAGGAGCTTCCTTGGTTTTTCGGGTTATTACTGTCGCTTTGTGGAGGTATTTTCATCTATTGCTTCGCCCTTGACCAAATTGACCCAAAAGGGTGCTCCATTAAAGTGGTCGGACGAGTGTGAGGAGAGCTTTCAGAAGCTCAAGACTACTTTGACTACAGCTCCAGGGGTAGTTCTACCATCAGATTCAGGTTCTTATACCTTATATTGTGATGCCTCGAGGATAGGCGTTGGTTGTGTTTTGATGCAGGAGGGTAGGGTGATTGCCTACGCCTCGCGCTAGTTGAAGACCCATGAGAAGAATTATTTGGTTCATGATCTTGAGTTAGCAAGCATTGTTCACGCCTTGAAGATTTGGCGTTATTATTTGTATGGGGTTCATTGTGAGATTTATACTGATCACCGGAGTTTGCAGCATATGTTTAAGCAGAAGGATCTTAATTTGCATCAGCGGAGATGGTTGGAGCTTCTTAAGGACTATGATATCACTATTCTATACCATCTGGGGAAGGCCAATGTGGTGGTCGATGCTTTGAGTCGTCAGGCAGAGAGTTTGGGGAGTTTAGCATATCTTCCAGCAGTAGAGAGACTGTTGGCATTGGAAGTTCAGGCCTTAGCGGGCCAGCTTGTGAGATTAGATATTTTGAAGCCCAGTCGGATATTGGCTTGCGTGGTCTCCAGGTCTTCTCTTTTCGATCGTATCAGGGAGCATCAGTATGATGACCCTCACTTGCTCGTTCTTCAGGACATGGACCTGCGAGGTGATGCCAGGGATGTGACTATTGGTGATGACGGTGTGTTGAGGATGCAGGGCCGGATATGTGTGCCCAATGTAGATGGGCTTCGGGAGTTGATTCTTAAGGAGGCCCACAGTCACGGTATTCCATCCATCCAGGTGCCGCGAAGATGTACCAAGATTTGAGGCAGCACTATTGGTAGAGGCGGATGAACAAGAATATAGTTGGGTTTGTAGCTCGGTGTCTCAACTATCATTAGGTTAAGTATGAGCATCAGAGACCGGGTGACTTTCTTCAGAGATTAGATATTCCGTAATGGAAGTGGGAGCGGATCACCATGGACTTTGTAATTGGGCTCCCGCAGCCTTCGAAGAAGTTTGATGCTATTTGGGTTATTGTGGATCAGGCTGACCAAGTTTGTGCACTTTATTCCTATTGGTACCACTTACATTTCAGAGCGGTCAGCTGAGATTTATATTCGAGAGATTGTTCGTCTGCATGGTGTCCCAGTTTCCATCGTTGAGTTGAGCACATCTTTTCATCCTTAGACGGACAGGCAGTCCATGCGCACTATTCAAATATTGGAGGACATGTTGTGCACTTGTGTTATTGACTTTGGGGGTTCATGGGACCAGTTTCTGCCACTTGCGGAGTTCGCATATAACAACAGTTATCAGTCAAGTATTCAGATGGCTCCGTATGAGGCTTTATATGGGAGGAGGTGTAGATCTCCGATTGGATAGTTTAAGCCAGGTGAGGCTATATTCTTGGGTACAGACTTGGTTCAGGATGCTTTAGATAAGGTGAAATTGATTCAGGAGGGGCTTCGCATGGCACAGTCTAGACAAAAGAGCTATGCGGGCAGGAAGGTCCGTCATGTGTCGTTTATGGTTGGGGATAAGGTCTTGCTAAAGGTATCACCCATGAAGGGTTTTATGAGGTTTGGGAAGAGGGGCAAGTTGAGCTCCCGGTTTATTGGGCCTTTTGAGGTGCTTCAAAGAATATGGGAGGTGGCTTATAAGCTTGCCTTTCCACCCAATTTGTCGAGTGTGCATCCAGTATTTCATGTTTCCATGCTTCGGAAGTATGTTGGCGATTCGTCCCATGTTTTGTACTTCAGCATGGTTCAGTTAGAGGGTGATATGACTTATGATATGGAGCCGGTGGCTATTTTGGATCGGCAGATTCGGAAGTTGAGGTCAAAGGACATAGCTTCAGTGCAGGTGCAGTGGAGAGGGTAGCTTGTGGAGGAGGCCACCTGGGAGACCGAATGGGAGATGCGGAGCAGATATCCACACCTATTTGAGACTCCAGGTATGTTTCTAGACTCGTTCGAGGAAGAACGTTTGTTTAAGAGGGGGAGGATGTAACGACCCGGTCGGTCGTTCCGAGAGTTATAGATCTGTTTTCCGTGTTTCTGCTTCTTTATGTGTTATTCAACTATATTGTGTTGTATCGGGTTGGTTGGTCTGGGTCCGGAGTGGGTTTGGAGTGGAATGAGACACTTAGTCTCTTATTCAGAAGTTTAAGTTGGAAAAGTCAATCGGATGTTGACTTATGAGTAAAAAATCTCGGATTTGAATTTTATGGTTCAGTTAGCTCCGTTAGGTGATTTTGGACTTAGGAGCGTGTACGGAAAGTAAATTGGAGGTCCGTTGTAAAATTAGGCTTTAATTGGCGAAATTGGAAATTTTGTGATTTCTGGTCGGCAGTAGAAAATTTGATATCAGAGTCGGAATGGAATTCCAGGAGTTGGAGTTGGTTCGTAGTGTCATTTCTGACGTGTGTGAAAAATTTGAGGTTATTCGGACGAGGTTTGGTAGGTTTCGGCATCGTTTGAAAAAATTGGAAGTTTAGAAGTTCTTAGGCTTGAATCTGAGGTTGATTTGGTGTTTTGATGTTGTTTTGAGTGTTCTGAAGGCTTGACTAAGTACATATATTGATATGTGACTCGTTGGTATCATTGGTTGAGGTCCCGAGGGCGTCGGGTGTGTTTCGGGTGGCTAACGAATATGGTTTTGGAAGTTGAGAGTTGCAGATTTTCTGGTTTTGGACTTCTTGTGTTTTTCCACACTTGCAGATGGGGAGCCACAGGTGCGAGGTCGCAAGCACGGAAGGGAGGCTTGCAGATGCGGAATTGGGAAGCCCAGGGCTGGAGCGCAGGCGCGAGGATTTAGAGGCACCTGCAAGCCCGCAGGTGGGAGGCCTGGTCACAGGGCGGAGGCTGCGCGTTTAAGTGACTTGCGCAGGTGCGATTGTTTGGACTGCAGGTGTGGTTGTGCTAGTGCAAGTAGAAGGCTCAGGTGCAAAAAGCCTGGGTAGAAGGTATATATTGCACACTTCGCGAATTTGGTGCATTCTTCACCATTTTTGTTCGATTTTGGAGCTTTTGAGAGAGATTTGAAAATGGATTCAAGGGGGTTTTCATTGAGATAAGTTACTTAGGGCTTGGGAATTTGAGAGTTTGATTTGTGGATTTGAGGGACCAAATAATGTCGTATTTTGATACATTTGGTATGGTTGGACTCGTGAGTGAGTGGGCTTTCTAGTTTTGTAAATTTTGTCGGATTTCGATGCGTGGGCCCCCGAGGGCCGGGTTTGAGCCGAATTCGGGATTTTGGGCTAATTTGATAGTGTTTCTTCTAAAATTCATCCCATTAGCGTATATTGATGGTAATATACTAATTTTGAATAGATTCAAAGTATTTGGAGGCTGAGTTGAGAGGCAAGAGCATCGCGGGTTAGAGATTTGACCGGTTTGAGGTAAGTAACAATTGTAAATCTAGTCCTGAGGGTATGAAACCTCGGATTTTGTATCATACTACTATTTTGAGGTGACGCACATGCTAGGTGACGGGCTTGTGGGCATGCATTGTTGGGGATTGTGACTTGGTCCGTCCCGTAGCAACTGTAGAGTTGCATATTTTGTTGAAATTATATAATACCTATGTGTTTTAGAAAGTTTCTGTAAATTGGGCTGAATACCATGTTTGGGCCTTGTGCCAATGCTGTTTGGACCCTTAGGGGTCTTTTCTTACTATCCTTTCACTGTTTTCGATTGAAAATCTATACTCAGTCATGGTTATACCTATTTACTGCATAACTTAGTTTTATTACTCTGTTTTGATGCATATAAATATTGTTTTGGGTTCAGTTCCTATTTTTAATGAAATGCCCGAGTGGCTTGTGAGGTTTATGACTGAGTGAGATCGAGGGTCTGATTTGTGAGGATATTTATGGGATCGGGCTGCACGCCGCAGCATGTTTGATATAGGCCGAGGGCCTGAGTGATTTATGCCATGATTTGGCTTGATATAGCGCTTGGGCTGAAGGAGATCCTCCAGAGTCTGTACACACCCCCAATGAGCGTAGGTACCTACTGAGTGCGAGTGCCGAGTGCTGAGTGACTGGGAGGCATGAGTTATGGTGAGGTATGCCCGACGGGCTTCTTACGAGTGACTGTGAGGCTTTCCCGAGGGGCTGTTTACGAGTGACTGTGAGGCTTGCCCGAGGGGCTGTATATGAGTGATGTTTTTCCCGAGGGGCTCTTTGTGATTTCATCATTTTCACTCTCTTTTGCATTGAGCCTTTGTGGAAACTGTTGAAAAATATCTTTAAATGATTTTCACTGGAACTGGATTTAAACGAGATGATTTGACTCGAATCTGATTTGAAAGCATGTTGTATTTTACTGAGATTTCATACTGTGGAATTTATGTGTTTTATTGTTCGTCACTACTGCTCAATCTTACTTACTGAGTTGGCGTACTCACATTACTCCCTGCACCTTGTGTGCAGATCCAGGTGTTACTGGATGTGCTAGCGAGTGTTGATTTCATCCGTCGCGGATCTATTAGAGTTGGCAAGGTAGCTGCCAGGCGATCTTCTCCCTCCTATCGTCCTATAGATGTTTTAGTTTCTTTCCAGACTGTATTGATCTTAGTATTATTAGACAGATATTGTAGATGCTCATGATTAGTGACACCCGATATCGGTCTTTGCTTTCCGCACTTTTCATTTGTTTTGAATTTCTTTATGAAGTTTTACTATGAAATAGCTTGAAATTAGCTTTGAAATGAAATATCGTGTTGTTGTTTTTTGTAATGAGTCGGCTAGCCTAGTACCACGATAGGCGCCATTACGACATGGTAGTTGGGTGTGACAAATGTTGAACACAAATAAGATCTTGCACGCGTTTAGGAGTCAATGAACTCCTAAATGAATCAAGAATACGGCCATCGGTTCTAAACGCACATTCTAACACTACACTAGATTGGAATGACCAACATATCACGAGCCATCTCTGAAAGAATAGGAAATATAGGAGCATGTATTTTCCACCAACTTATGATATCAAATTCTTCACTAAAAGACTCATGTTCTTCAAGTGAAGTTTCGCCCTTATTCATGATGCAGTTATAACACTCCCACTAGATGTATTTGTGTTATCAGATGAAGTAGATCTAGATGGAGATTGAGGACAAGATCCCGATGAATACTCTTTTAGATACTCTACAAATAAAGAATTCATATAAGCATACACCTCGTCATTTATTTTCTTCCCTTTTTCCTCCCCAAAAAATTAATCAAGTGCAAGGCTAACATATTCAAACTTGTTACGTGGATCCATGATGGAAGCCATAAAAATTATTTTATTCATCTTTTAAGGCTCACCCAATACTTCTTGAACTTTTCTTGCATCCGCTCAGCCATTTTCTCAAACTCTCATTCTCACTAATTAAACATATTTTCAAATGACAATAAAGTTCAGATACATCCTCAAAATGAGCATTGGAAGTGACATAACGTGAACCTGAAACTTTTTTGGTGAGCTCGTGAAATCTTGCAAGAAACTTTATCACGTTTCTCACATTCACCCAATCATAATAAAGATAAGTAGAAAATCGATCATCAAAAAGATGAAACTTGTCAAAGGCCTTTTCAAAGTTTTGCGTCATATCAAACATCAAATAGGTGGAATTACACCTAGTAGGAACATCCAAACATAATATTTTGGTATGTTCTAGCTTTACACGTGCACAACACTGTTTAAACTTTAAGGACCTTGTAGGCGACGATCTCACATACCTCACAGTATTTTTAATACGTGTGACAAAAACATCAATTTCTTTCAAACCATCTTGCACAATTAGATTAAGTATATGAGTCATGCATCTCACATGAAGATGTTTACCACTTATCATATTAGTTTTCCACATATCTAACATTTAGATAATTCTTTGATTGTGATATCATTTCAAGAAGAATTGTCCATTGTAACAGTGAACACCTTGTCTAATTTTCATTAAAGCAAACTATTACAAATAGCTTTAGCCGTCTATTCACCCTGATGACTAGTGATAGGGTAAAAATTTAGTATTTTTTTATGCAACTTCCAATCCCTATCAATGAAATGGGCTATCAAACATAATTTATTCTTTAAATGAAGTCCATGTGTCTGTTGTGAGGCAAAGTTTTGGTTGTGCTTCTCTAAATACCTTCTTAGATTTTGCTTCAATTCACCATAAACTCCAAAACAATCCCTTGTTATTATTCTACGAGAAGGAAGACAATAGTGGTTGAGATATTCTCATAAACTTCATAAAGCCTTCCTTTTCTACAAAGTTAAATGGTAGTTCATCAATAACTATCATCTCAATTAAAGCACTCCTAATCACTTCTTGATCAAATTTCCAAAGCGATTCTCCATCATTTTGGCAAGATTGAAAGTTTATCCTTGTTTGAGTATTATCTTTATCAATGTTAGGTGGGTATTCTTTGCATCATTCAAATAACTTCTCAATCATGTTGTTCCATTCTTAGAGGAATTAGCAGCATAAGCTTGCTTACAATATTTACACCTCACTTTATCGACCCCATTTTCCAGAAATTTATCAAAATATTTCCAAATAATGGATCTAGGTTCTATGACTTTTCTTTTCTTAGCATCTTGAGTATCAATGGTTTTGGCATTACTATCATCAGTAATAGGTAAGCTTTCACTTGAACCAACATCACTTACTATACTTTCATCCGTCATCTATACAAAATTAAAACAAATACAATCACAAATTGGTAAAACCAAAACACTATATATAACACTACAAGCAACACTACAGAACACTCTGTTGATTTTTAATTTACATTTTTCCCATTTTTTTAGACCAAACTGCCCAAATACTACCAAACAGACTCAAAATGTTAAAATATTTTGCAAAAGATTATAATTAAATCTTAACAGATCTGTTTTGAATTTTTGATAAACTGTGTCCACTCATAAGTTTTAAATGTCAGTTGATTGAGAGTATTGAGTTATATGGATTTACTATTTCATTGAAGCGTAGAGGATTTAGGCAGTGTCTCCATACCTCGAAAACCAAGGAAAAATGCCTAATTTTACAAACAAGTTAACCCTTTCTAGAACAGATTATAGCCGGACAATGTTTGCTTAGCAGAATAGCTTGGGTTTAAATCCAAAAAATTATAGCTCGCATGAATGAAGGTCAACAATGAAGATGAAGAAGTTATGAACCTGAATAAAGGTCAACAATGAGCAAACAAGAAGTCACAGAGGAGAGGAGTCGCCGTTGCCGAGGTCGTGAAGTTATTGTAGTCATAACTCGTGAATCAGCAGCAACCAAGCAAAGTTGAAATTTTCGAGAGAAGTCTAGGTTAGAAAATATAAAGAGAAAGGGAGTAAGATCAGATACTACCCGTAAATCTGCCTCTATGCCTCTAAGGGATTAGGAAATTAGGGGTCTTAGGTGTGGGCTTAGGCTTATTGGGCTGAAAAATAAAAATAAAGTTGGGCTTGGACTAAATAATTTCGGTATACCGAAATATCGAAATATCAAAAACCCAATACCGTATACCGAACTGAACTACCGAAATACCATAATCTTTGTGAAATATACCAAAATACCAACAAAAAAAACCGAAACCAAAATACCAAATTAATTCGATTCGGTTCGGAATTTGATTTTTCAGATTTTATGCCCACCCCTAGGGTACTCTATCAAATTATGTTTTAGCTGTTGTGAAGCCAAAGAGCTTTGGGAGTTGAGTCCATGAGCAAATGCTTGAACAACCTAATCATCCGCAACCGGCAGCAGTTCCATCCTTTCCATTTGAAACCTCGACACGAATTCCCTAACCATTTCGTTATCTCTTTGTTTGACTTTAAAGAGGTATGATTTTCTGGTCTCGACTTTGATGGCCCCGACATTAGCTTTTACGAAGGCATTTGTAAGCATAGTAAACAAATAAATGGAATTAGGGGGTAGGTTGTGATACCATATCATTGCTCCTTTAGATAGGGTTTTCCATAACTTTTTTAGTAGAACCGACTCGATTTCGTCATCCTCCAATTCATTTCCCTTGATGGCACACGTGTAGGAGGTCACGCGTTCATTTGGATCTGTGGTCCCGTTATACTTTTGAATTCCGGGCATACGAAACTTCTTTGGGATAGGTTTCGGAGTTGCGCTCGGAGGGAAAGGTTTTTGGACAAACTTCTTGGAATCCAGGCCTTTCAATATCAAGGGCACTTCTAGGATTTGATCAACCCGAGAGTTATAGGTCTCCATTTTTTTGTCGTTAACTTCGATTTTATTTTCTCCTGGTGTTGATACCCAATTTTTTTATATAATATTTTTTGAAATACATATATACCTTCAAAACTATGTATTTGCATCAATTGACATTTTTAGGGATTTTTAATTAATTCATCCCAGTATTTTATTTACATAAATAATTATAAATTGCATCACAAATGACTTTATAACATTTCATGGTTTAATTTTGTTGTCTATATTCATATTAAGCTTAAATTATTGCACAAATAGCCACATTTATATTTTTTGGGTTACAATTGCAATAACTTTGCAATTATAGCCCATGCATGCATTATTACATTATTTTACCAGAAAATAGCTCATCGTATTTTTAAAATATTGAGTAATTATTTTAAATCATTTCTATGCATGAAAATTATTTTTTTTTATAATCTATTAATTATTTTATAAAATATTTTTTATCAATTGTTTGGGTATTTAACAAATAGCCTTTTATTTTTCAGATATGGCCTCTTTAAAGCTAGCCCAAAACCCCTTAATGTTAACCCAAAAGGTTAGCCCAAACCCCTTAGGCTCAATCTGCATACCCCGACCCAATATCCTCGTTCAATCCTGGACGTTGATAATTTTTTATCAACGGTCCACGATGATCCTTACCTTAATTAACCCCTAACTCACCCCAAACCCTCTTCATTTTTTCCAGACCACCATTACCGTCTCCTCTCATCTCTCAATTCTCTCTCAACCTAACCCTAACCCTAATCACCGTCACCCGCGAAGACCACCCTTCTATGGTGCTCCTGTGAATTCTCCGACCACCCCTGATCTCCTACACTCCATGGCTCTTCAATTTCATGGGTCCTTGAGAAGATCTCAAGGAAACCCAACTGGTTCCGGTTTGAAACTTGCATGTCTCGGGCCATTTCTCGTTTGTAAGTAAGGATTTCTCCTTGTTTTATTTACGAATCCATGGGTCTTTTGACCGATTCTCTTTACTTATGCTATTTTCTGAAAACCCTAGTTCGATATTGTCGATTCTTCTCAGATCTTTATAGATCTGAGATGATTTGAGTATTATTAAGTGTTTTCCTCAAAAAAAAAATCTCTTGTTTTAATTAATTATTTTCCTTATCGCTCTTTCTAAACTAGGGTTCACCTCAAACTGTTCTTCGGGGATTTTTCTAAACTTCTCAGTTTTAATTAATTGTTCCTTCATCATCTTGACTACTTTTCGCATGAATATTCAAACCCTAGTCGATTATGTGATATACTGATTTCTTCAACTTTGTTTCGATACTTTGGGAATTTATGTGATACCAGTCGCATTAGTTTACTCCATTTTTTTGGACTTAAATGTTTTCCCTGTTAAAACCCAGTATTCTTTGGGGTTTTGCCCTAATTGATCTATGTTAGGGTTCGAACCAGCTTTTCTTGTTAAACCCGGTATTTCTGTGAAGTTGTACTCATTTACTTTCTATTTATTAAACCTGAGTGATTCTTTTGGTAAAATCAGTATTCTTTTGAAGATTCTTACTAATTATTTCCTATTATTTTGCCTTGTTAAAATCTGTGTGCACAGATCTTATTTGTTACCTTACTTGTAACTTTAATTGGTCACACTTGCCTTAATTAGTCGTCCGTATGATTTTGAGATTTTTACTGATTCCCTATTTGGTATGATTTGGATTCCTTGCCTTAAATAGCTCCCCTGTTGTGACCATTAATTGATTACCCCAAATTAAGGGGTCTATTTCGGACTCCCTTATATGAATTGATCATGTGATTATTTGACTGACCTTAATTGACTGACTTCTGATTCTCTTTACCTTATTTGTTCTACCTCCTAAGTACTATATACACACTCTTAATTTACCTCTAAAAACACGAACAATAGTTCAAAAAAATATACACATACACACGAACTTTATCTCATCTCTCTCCCTGCTACTTGTGCTCATTGCTTGTCTAGCCGGCTGAAAGCCAAGGCTAGACTGTGGAATTCTACCTACTTTACTTTTTGTTTTGCTTCCTTAACTGGTATGTTTCTGCTCCTAATTCCATTCCTTCTAATATGAAGTTTAAACCTATGTGCTCATTGTTGCTCCATAGCTGTTAAATCCATGTCTCTTTCCGCACTAGTTCAATTGCTTATGTACTTAATTCTATGTTCTTTCTTGTTTGCTACTTTGATCAGTATGCTTAAGTTTCACCCTCTCTTGTTCATTGTTTTAATCAGCATGTCCCTTCTGCTTGAGTATTCAATATGGTCTTAAAACAGTCTGTTTACTTTGTATCTTCTCTATCATGTAACCCCAACTAGTATGGCTACTTTGTGTGATTGAATCTCTATGGCTCTTTTGTATTACTCAACATGACTACCTCTGTATCCAGACCTATGTCTCACTGTGTTTAACCAATATGTTTATCGCAGTGCTTAAATCATGTGTCTTCTTGTCTCTTGTCTTAAGTAGCATGCTTATCCTATCACTAGTATGATTGTAAGATTTGAGTGATTCATGTTTAGACCTTAAATCAGTATGCCCTAGTTAGTTCCCGCCTGCTCTGTGTCCCTATTAACTAGCATGCCTGATTTCACCCTTCTTCTTATGTGCTTCTGTTTCAAACGTCCTGTGTTCCCAACCCCTTGCTCCCTTTTGTGTAACTGTTTGTTCACCTAGAATTAATTAACAAGCTGAAGTTGAATCTGGGCAATCTGATGCTTTGTGACTATGTTGTTGTTTGCTGAACCTTCCTTTCCCTCAGAATATTTTCAATATGTTTTCACTCCTAATATGTTTTCTAAACTATTGTTACTCCTAAATTATTTTCACTCCTAAAGATATTACTTCTATACTATGTTCCTAAAGTTATTCCAACAATGTCAAGCACTCTCACTCCTACTCTTAGAATACTTAGGATCCTTCCCGTCCAGTGTGTGTACTGCCTAGGAATCCATAAGAATCCTCCGAACTCTGGCACACTGGGGTTGGCCCTTCCACACTGCACAATGATTACTTCTTTTAAAAGGATCTTGGTGTGAGCACTGCCCGGGGTCCCTGAGGCCCTTGGTAACTCTGACGCACCAGGATACTCCTTCTTGGACACTATGAGATATGATATTTTGGACTTGGTTGAAGGCCTGGTTCTCCAGGTTTACTTTGGGCCTATTCAGGCTCCCTATAGCATAGCTCTATTCATTATGTAATTCATTTGTTATATGGTCTGTAATAATAATCCTTGTAAACAGATATAGGGGAAATTAATAAAAAGGGAAGTAATTCTTATATAAATTTTGTGGGGAAACCGGGTAGAAATCATGCCCTTAGGATTATTATGACCATTGATTGCATTAGAAATCATGTTCTTAGGTTTATTTGCTTGCATTAGAAGTCATGCTCTTAGGATTATTTGGCATATTAAAAAACATGTTGTAGGTGCATTATTACAGTTGTTATGAAATTCTGCTTTTTAAATTTCTTCATAACCATGTCCACCTAGGAATTCTGTTACTAAGCTACTACTGTTACTTTATAACAAAAGACGTTCATTCTCATATGTGAATTAGAAACCATGCTTTAGGACTTCTATTGCATTCGCTTTAATACCACGCCTGCATCGTGTAAATTCAACAACTATCCTGTCTATAAGAGTGTTTAAAAGCAATCCCAACACCTAGATATCATGTTATAGAGATAAATGTGTATAAAACTAGTTCTGTAATATTCAGCACCTAGACAACATGCCTATAGGACATAATGAACTCAACTGTCTGTTTAGAATCGCTTGTTAGTACTAAGACTCTGATAACAATTAGATATCATGTTTATAGGACATCCCAGATTTACACCTAAGCAAGCTTGTAGGGTAATTAAACTCTTATAAAAATGGTAAAATTGTTCTTTGTTTAATTATTTGTGAACTGCCCAGATTCAGCAAATCCTAAAATCAGTAGGCAAACTAATTGGGTCTCCACTGTCTCGCTTTAATAAGTATTGCATACAGTTTGTTTTCATGCTCACATAGATATCTTGTTTTAGGACTTTGAAATGTCTGAAATCCTACTGTTTGAGACGTGCTATTGTCTGCATACTTGAGGAGGTAAAAATGAGCTTTTAATTGTTCCTTATGTGAATGTCCTATTTGTTCTTGCTTGTCGCTTAGATTTTCTCCTTTTAAGCACTTTAGGAGAGTCTAGAACCATCTTAATTAGAGGTCTTAAACACCTCCAGGGTCATAAGAAAAGGGGCGGGTAATGCATGCCTAGAGCACGTTTAATTAGAATCGCTTATGTAACCGCCAAGGGGAGGGTAATTGGGTAGTAAAGGATATGATGCCCTGTGCGCTAATGCTACGTGTAACCCCTCTAGTTGAGGAAGGTTTACCGAGTATTTCACAGATGTGATCCTATAGGCTAATAAACCTAGGACCTATTTATTCCCATGTCTTTTTTTTTTTATATTCCATATGTGTGCTTAAACTGCTTTATTTTCTTAATGACTAATTCACCAAAAAATGAGTTTGGCCGGGACCCACCGTTGTGGACCTCGAGGGATGCCTAACACCTTCCCCTCGAGGCAATTTGAAGCCCTTACCCAATTTCTGGTAATGTAGACTGGTTTCATGAGTTACTTGCATTAGCTGCCCTAACGCACCTTAAATCTATTAGGTGGCGACTCTTCAATTTCTATACCCCCTTTCCCAAAAGGAAAGGAGTTGTCGAATGTCGAAACCCCGACTCCACGAGAAAAAGGGGGGTGCGACACCTGGTTCCACCCGCTTCGTCAGTTCCTCAAGCATCTTTGTTATCTCGGGGTTGGTCCTGGGTTAAACTTCACCCGGCCTTTCCGTAGCTGGTTCATTTATGTGGGTGTTTTTCCGGGATGGTTCAGGCTCAACTTTGCTGGGGGCGTGACTTTGGTTCTACAACTAGGCTATCGCTGCCTATTGAGTTTGTAACATTTCGAAGATCACCCGCAGATTGATCTCATCTCCTTCTCCGTCGTGTATACCCCGGTCTAGCGATCGGGCTCCCCCACGAATGTTGTTTTCGGGGTCGGTAGGGAAGTTTGCACCGATAGCCGCATGTGAATTAGCATCGATAGATCCACGTCTAGAACTCTGTTGGGATGAACATGAGGCACCTCGTTGCTGGGCACTACATTTGTTTTCTTGCCATGGTGGCCAGACTCAGCATCAACGTTCAAATGAGCAGATTGAGAGTTAAACATTTTTAATTTGGCCTGAAATTAAAATCTCAAAGAACAAGTATAAAATAGCGTGCGTTATGGAAATTTGTACCAAATTACCACTATTATCCCTGGGCCCCGGTGGGCGCCAAATGGTTTACCCCAAAAAACTGATAACTATTGAATTTATATGTGGTTTTAAGGATATGTGGATTAAATCAATACGAGTGATTAGTGACGTTAGATTAAGCAAATGAAAGACGCAATAAATGACCAAACTAATGATAAGGGTGATTCCGGGCTCGGTTGATTGCTCGACGAAGAACTTGCCCATGATTCCAAGCGTGTACTTATGAAGAACTTGAGAACAAAAGTAAGAATTTTGAACAACAAAGAGAATATAAATAAATTGCCTTGATATGAGTGTTACAATGTACCTCATAAATATTAAGGTCCCCGTTTATATAGTAGGAGAGTTTTACCCTAAGTAAAATTCTAAGAAAGGTAAAAATCTTCTGTTTCGTTAATCATTGATTTTTTGCCGATACGGGCCGAGATTCACGTTATGGTATCCGGTTGGGTACAAACATCACGGTCTTTTGTTAGTCGTGTGCATCTGTTTGGTAATGTTTTCCAGAGTCTTGATCCTCGAAGCGGATCCGGAGGACGTGGTCTTGATACCCCCAAGGGCAGGTATTTTGCCCGAGCCCCGAGACGAGGGGCTGCTTGCTCTGACTCCGATTAATTACGATTACGTTCCTGCTCCATTTGACTCACCGAGAAATCGAGCCATTTATCCGTATATAATTTTATAATACACTTTCGTATGAGGTATTTCAGTTTTGTCTTCACCATCACTGATAATTTCAAAGACAACATATTTAGGAAAAGAATGGCAACTAGAATCAACAATAAAAAATAAAAATAAAAAATCTTTCAAGGAAAAGAGTTGGTGGAATTTGGCAACCAAGGGTCTTTAATATCTAGATTGGAGTCTTCCGGGGAAAAGAGTTAGGGGTCAAATTTCACAGTTAGTACAAATTTATATATAGTTTACCTAAAGTCATACAACTTTATTTTGTCACATAAAAATTACAACACTATTCCCATGGTCACCAAATGATCACAATATGCCAAAAATATACACTTACGGTGGGCTTAAATAATTTTTGTATTATATTAAATAAATAGTATGCTCTAATTTTTAGTTTATGCATACAATTATAGACCTTCGTCACATTTGAATTTGATTTTTAATTGGAGTTTAAGTTAATATACACAAGTAGTGTAATATAATTTTTATATTATCAAATCACCTTAACCTATTATACGTAGTACGTCATTTATTTAATGCCAATATTATAAATTTTACATTTTAAGACGGCTTATTCGTAGCTATTATTTGAATGATCTGCTAATATTAATAAAAAAAAATACTTTACAGTTAAAGGTGTATATAACTTAAATTTGATTTATATTTACTTAATCAAACTTACTTATACGACGCATATAGCAAATTCAGTTGGTCTTAGCTCGATTAACCGACCAAACCTATATCTAATTCGCAGTTCTCTTTGCGTCTTTCCGCTGATCGGTTTTGCAAATCCAAACATAAGCTCATGGCCTCATCGCAGAATAACTCTCTCGGCGGCAACGGAATAATAAACCCTAAGTCCAACGACGCATCACCGGCCGATTCGACAGCCGCCGCTGCTTCCACCGCCGGTTCACCGGCCGAGGAGTCAAAACAAAATCTCAATCAAGTCATAAATTCGATCGAGAAAACACTAGGAGTTCTCCACCAGCTTTATCTTACCGTCTCTTCTTACAGTGTTTCCTCTCAACTTCCCCTTCTTCAACGTCTGTACGTATAATTCTTTTTTAGCTTTTTACTTTTGATAATCATAATTCTTGTGCCTTTTTTTTATTGCTTTAATTTTTTTTAGGAACAATCTTGTGCTGGAGCTGGATAATATGGCGAAATTGGGAGAAAAATGCAATATTCAAGTGCCTATGGAGGTTCTGAAGTAATATACTTGTTTATCCTAAATTTGTTTTTGTTATTATCTTTTAATTTTTGGTATTCATACGTGGTAATTTTTGTTATAGCTTGATTGATGATGGGAAGAATCCAGATGAATTTACGAGGGATGTGTTGAATAGTTGCATTGCCAAGAACCAAGTCACTAAGGGGAAAACAGATGCATTCAAGGTTATTTTTCACTTCAATGACTTTAATACTGTTTAGAGTGTACCTTTGGCCTAATGGGTTCCTGGAAGTCTTAGAAATTTGAATTTGTATTTCACTGCATCAATTTGACCTGAACCTTATTTTGGACAATTTATTGTGTTTTGTGCTTGTTTTAGCTACCTAAAGATCCTGAGGGAGAAAATGACCGGTGACAGAGAGTAAGATCAGTTGTATGTCATTTGGAGATAAAAAGTAGTCATAAAGAAGAGTATGTTAAATAAATAAGAAAAATATCATATCGAAATGAAAAGGTAAAAGTTTAAGAAGAATTAAAGGAAGGGAGAGAGCCCTTTACCAAAAAGTGTGAAACTTCTCATCTAAATGGTCGTGGAAACTTATATTACTTCTAGTTCAAATGCTAAGGACCTATGAAATGCCCCTTCTTTTTGAGTCATTTGCACTAACATGTGCAATGGAGAAACATGATATAATATATTTGTCTTAGCGTAGCTATATTCTAGACGATCTTAACTCTTATGGACGATGGTGCCCATATAAAAAAACATCGAGTTTTCACTCCTTGCTTTCTGGATCTGTTTTATGGAAAAAGATACGTTTGAGCATTGTTCTAGTTTTTGCGCATCTCCTTATTGCTCTTACACCAAATCTAAAGCTCAAATTTAAAATATTTGTTAATTAAATAACTGTTTGAAGTATTTTTGTATTTTCTTGATTAAAAAAATTAATTGCTTGAATGGATTAGGGTTGGAAAGAATCTGAAGCTGTCAGAGCTAATCTAAAGCTCACTGAATAGATTTATTGAATGATGGAATGAGTTTAATTGGAGAATTTTTGGATAGTGGGGATTCTTATAGCCGTGTGCAGCTAGTTAATGTAAGGTTTAGTTTGTTTCATTAACCTGTTCTCAACTTTATAAGGTACTATAAGCATGTAATCATATATTATAAGTCCAATCTGTTTTTGTCTCTGTGTTCAAGCCATGACTGCTTTAATATTTAACCTAATCACATGACAATCTGCTTGAACTACATGCTGAACATGAACTTTGTTTGTTTCTTGGTGCAGTTCTGTTTGCAATTCTGTATTCTGAGTTTTCTTGGTTCTAAAGTTGAACTAATTTTTTAAAACCTGCCCCCTTACCCTTTATGCACTGGTTTTCAAACTCCTACTCTTGGTGTAACTGCTCGAATGGAAAGAGCTAGTCCTGCAACAGCTAAAGACTTCTACATTTAATGAAGCAAGGAGAATAATCAATCCAATATAAAATGATATTGCTACTAGAAAAATTTACTTCATTCCCTGATAGTGCTGCATGGATGGTGCCTGTTAGAAGATATTCCTATAAGAACCTTCTGATATGCACAGGGAACTTTTACTGTGCAGGTTTTTAATAGGGAAAAGGTGGAAAACACTCATTAGGTTTTATCATTTTGTCTTCGGCGTTCAACCTTGAGAGCGTAGACTTGAGGATAACTTTTGATATGCTACTTATCTCTACCTCCCACTCCAAACCCCCTCTTCCCTTGAGGAAATCTCTCCCTAATGCTAAACTTGACCTTCCTGCTGATTATATGACAGCAACTACTAATCTACTACTCTTAACTTCTTTGCACTGTTTACATTGTTTGATCCCTTCAACTGTGGTTTTCATTCTAGGGCTTTTTCCTTTGTTTTACTAGAGTTTTTCGTCCAAATTTGAAAAGCCTCGAATGTGTAACTTCTTTTCTCTTTTGTCACAGGGTTTGCGAGGGCATCTCTTGGAGGAGCTTGAACAGGCTTTCCCTGAGGAAGTGGAAGCTTATAGGGAAATTCGTGCAGCTTCTGCAGCCGTAAGTTTCATTTGCTTGCTCAACACTGCAAATGTTTTAGCATTTCAAATTAATATAGCGAGTGTATATCTATGAATAGCTGAAAGGTTTATGCTCCTTTGGTGACCATCTTATAGATTCAGCACAAATTACTTGATTTAGGAGATGTATATGACCTTTTTTTTATGAAGTAATAATAGATTTCGTTGCTGGCATCAAGAAGATGCATAATAATATAAAAGTTATGGAAGCAAAAAAGACTCTGTTTGCTCAAGAAGTTCAAATGACCTTTTTCTAGAAATGTAAAGTCCTCTCATTGACTGGGTTAATTAAGAACTGATCTCTTCTGGGATTATTTGGGAATGTTTGAGACTCCATCTAAGGATGATTTACCTTACAGTGTACTGGAAAAAAAAAGAATGTCAATTATCTTTCTGATGGGTCCTCTGATGTAGAACAAGAAAAATGCCTGAAACTAGGCTGTTATTTTTTATAGTAAAAAAGTGTTATTTGGTCACACCCTCGTCTAAAAGTTTTAGCTGTTAGATAGAGTATGCATTTTTGCAACACACCTCCATGCAGGGTTTTCTTTGTTTTTTCCTTTTTTTTTTAATTCTAGGGGGCCGCCAAGTACACCGAAGTTCTTTCGGTAATGGGTAGTAATGTGACTTGACCCCAGGTTGTCTGCATAAATACCATGTTAAATTGTGTGACCGCTTCATCTAAAAGCTTAATTAGATTGCGGGTATATTTATTTGTTTTAACTTTTAAGTTCGCAAAAGTAGGTTGTGGTGGTGGTTCTTAGTATGTTCCCCTCCTTTCCTGTGGAACGATTTACTGGTTTTATATAAATGTTAGATTTTATGCTTAGATCAAGGTTCCTAAGTGAGGAATATTAGGAATTTATGCTCTGGAAATTGTAGTTGCAAAATCAGTGCTGGAATTTCAGTTTACAGCTTTTTGTGCAGCTTGACGGCATTGAAGTATTAGTTGATGGAACATTCACTGCTTATCAAAATAATTCGTCTTATAAGATTTCATGATATAATCTCTGTGAGATTGATGCATCATTGAGAAGTATTTTGTGAAAGACGGCTTTGTCTTGTTCAATTTTTTATGACACCGAGTATTTCATATCCTTCGACCATAGAGCTGCTCTTGAATCTTTTGCCTATGTAGTTTCTGGTTGTCATAGCAATTAGTTTATGTTGTTTTCGTATGAGCAGGAAGCAAAACGCTTGGCTCAAGCACAAAGTCTGTTACCAAATGGAGATGTGAAGGTGAAGCCTGAAATTTAACAGCTACCTAGTTGATGGAATTTGTATTTTACTAAGGTTATTTTATCTTGTTCTAGAATGTAAAATGTATTTAATAGATCTACATATCACGATCAGTTTCATGATTATCTTTGTTGTCACTGAATGATGAAACAGTGCATTATGTATAATCAATGTCCCCTCTACTGCCCTCACCAGTGGAACTTCCAGAGAATAGAAAAGATTTAATTTGTGCAAACCAAGGTGGATTGATTAATTGTAGACATTGCTGTTTTTATTAGATTGTAACCTGTGGAAGGGTAATGCATCTATTGCATTCCTGAATAATGTTTTATTTGATCATGTCGTCTCCCATGAATGTTAATAAGCCTTTGAGGTCATTAGAATTACTGTTTTGTTTTTCTCTGAATTCCATGCAACATACAGTTCAGGAAAGGGAATCTCACATAAATGCTCCAAAAAAGTCCTAACTTGTCAACCTCTAGCCATTAATCATAGAATTAGCCAAAAACATATAAAAATTAAAAATTCAAAGAAATAAAGTTGTTTCTCCCCCAAGAATCACACACAAATATCTCCTTTCATATTTTAAAGCGTGATTAGCAACATTAGATGCAAGTCGGAAATTTTTTTTTTATGGATGAAGTAACAAAGCAAAAAGGTCTTTTTTCAATGGGTATGGTCGAGATTCGTGAAAAATGTAAAGATGAGTCGCTATACAAAATTTGAGGAAGATTGAAGGTGATTTGGACTGATTTGGTATCCAAATTCGTAGTTAAAATAGAGTTCAAAAAAATTCTTTTTCGACACATGTATCAAACACGCAGGTATACATATATATACATATGATACACATTTGATACATATGTGATACACCTATAGTTTTTTTCATGTTCATCTTCTACTTTGGATTTTCAATTCAAATTACCTCAAAATTCCCACCAAATCATCCCAAAACTGAGATTCAAACTCCTTAAGATGTACCCAATTTATTCTAATAACCTCCACTCAAAAGAAAGTAAAAATTTGACTCTTTTGGCTACAAATAACTATTTAGCTAGCATTAGTAATATTTTATGAATTGGCTAAATTTGTAATAAGCTACTTATAAACAGTGGCGGACCTACAAACCAAAAAATAATATTGTATATAAATAAATTAGAATTAAAGCTGTGTAAATTTTGTATAAATATTTTATTTGAACCCGCTTGACAACTACTATTTTACGACTAAAGTTATATACTTCTAAAATTGAATCCGCTTGCACAAAATTCTGAATTCGCCACTACTTATAAATAGACATAGCTGATATTTTCCCTTCATGAAATTGAACTCATCAAATCCACCCCCTCACGTGGACCTGAAAATGGTTGCATGAGCCTATTTTCTCATATGGTTAAAATTGTACCTTGATGGACCTAACATCCTGACATCAGTTAAAGTTACCTTAATCTAATGAAAGGTAACTTTAACAAGAAGTTGATAAAAGATTAGTATGTTGTTCATACGGGGTATTTCTTAGGACACGTAAAGCAATAGCATGAGCACCAAAGGAATGTAAAAGTTCTTTGTTCAAATTTTTAAGTTACTTGGGTTCTCAAATACGTCAGGTCGGGTCGGGTCGGTCAAAATTGAGTAAGATGAGAAATTTTCACAAATCAACAATAGTGGTTATTAGCTAGATGTAACTACCATTTAACATATTACTTCATATAGCTATGTTTTCAAAAATTTTAGAGCGTATTCGATGTATTTAAGCTACTGTATTCATGAATGCAGTAGTATTTCTAGGCGTAAAACAGGGGATTACAACTAGACAGATTTTTATATTCGAGTGCATTTTGACTGTATTCATGTCGTGAAACATGGGATTACAGCTGGACAGATTATTGTATTCGATTGAATTCACGGCGTGAAACAGGGGATTATAATATTTTTAAACGGAAAGTGAATCAATTAACGCAATAAACTCCTAATATAACTCAACAAACTCAATTATAACACACAAATTTTGTATTTCCGGTTATAAAAAAGATTCTCAACCGAAAAACACACCAAAAACATAGGGCGGGATTGGTCATCTTCTAGCTTACTCTGCTAGAACTATTGTGACTTCCATGCTACTAAGCTAATAAGATCGGGAGAAAAAGTTCTTAAAGAATGTTCATTTTATTTGATAAGTAATCAAGGAGCTATGTATATAGCACTCAGATGAGGTTTAGTGAAAAACTAAAGAGAACAGATTCAAGTTAAGCAATCTTCAGAGAAACTATATAATAAATCTGAATACATAAATTATATTAATTAAAAAAAACATATGAATACATTCATGGAATATAGCGAAACAACATAGAATACAACGGGATACATTGAAATACAATGAAAAAAGGCAATGAATACAATGAAATACATATAATACAACGAGATACATTGAAATACAATGAAAAAAAAGACAATGAAGACAATAAAATACATAAAAATACAGAGAGATACATTGAAATAGATTAACAGAAAATTCAAGTTGCTCAGCCCCCAACTCTTTCGTCTTTGTCCACTCCGACGAATCTGTGGCGGCCTAAGAGGAGAATTGGTTCGAAAGCTTTGTAACGGAGGATTCAGACAGGACTAACTCGATCAAAACACCGTTGATTTTGATCAGGCCTTTCTCGCGTTTGCAGTGGGTTACTGCCAAGAATAGATGTAACCCCAACTATTTGAGCAAAGTTGAATCCTTTGATAATTGTTGGATAAATTTAAACTATTTTGCTAGAATTAGTAGTTCTCATTCTTTTTGCTAGAAAATCACGAAAGAAAGAACACGGAGAGTGAGAAATAAATACCTAAAAGAATGGTGGTTTGTTGATGGTCAAAGTCAGAACCACCCCAATGCCGAAAAAATAATCTAGAAAAGATAAGCAATTTCTTAGAAGAAAAAAGAAAAGTGAACAAACCCTAAGCCTTAAAGGGCAGAGAGAACGTGCAATTAGATTAGAGAGATGTTTAGTGGTTATCAGAATTTGATGGGAGAGAGAAAAATAATACAAAGTTTATTTTATGGCTTAAGGGTAGGAGGTGCCTATAAATAGATATTTGGCTATTAAAATTCAAAAGGTAGCTATGGAATATAATTTTTTACAAGAATATTTATTTAAAATAAATAAGATATCAACATTTACTATAGGAGATAACTAATCTTAAAATATACTACTTATGTGACCACTTATTCTACCATTAAAGTGTGCGTAGTTGGAATTCCTTTACCATTAATTACAAGTTCTAGGTTCGACTTCTAATAATAGAGAGCAGCTTCTTTGTAAGGAGTGTTGTACGCCCGCTTTGTGTGTCGGACTCGAATCCGAATTAGTCGGAACAATGAGTTTCAAAATATTAGATGCTTATTAATGAACCTATTCCACCCTCAATTTGGTGAGGTCAAATGTGAGTTAATTAACGGGTTGGAACTTTAAATCTTTTAGCTGGAGTGATAACTATTTTTGGTCAAACTACAAGGTTATGAATCAACCAAGTTGGCTGTCCTTTAATTTTTAATCCATATTACTTCAAACTTTAACGTTTCAAACCAAGTTAGACCCACATTAAATGATGTCGCTCACTCAAGTTATCCAATATTGGATCTTCACATGTGAGTTGTCTAAATCTTAACTAATTTTGACACCTTTATTGTATGTATCTTAAGCAAACACGAGGGAAAAAGCAGAGTATTCAAAAAACCCTCTTCAACATTCAATAACCTCATATTTACATCTTTTATGAGAATTGTCCTTAGTATGCTCTACATGAATAAATGCAAGAAAACAATGAACAAAGATGTGATGTGATTAGGATACAAGAAGGTGAAATTATATATACAACAAGGCATAGCATCTAATAAATTAGTCATGAAAAAATTGAATACTTATACTTAGGGTGTACATGGATCAGGTTGGTTCGGATTTTATCAAAAGTAAACCAAATCAATTACTCCTATATCGGTTTGGATTGGTTCGGTTTTATCGGATCTTTTGAGTTTTTTATTACGTGAATATTATTTCAATTTTGCACAATTAAAGTTATAGATAATGTTTTGAGAACTGAATATATGTTTACTAAAAATTTAGAAAAAAATTAACATATGATCTATTAAAGTGATTTTATGGGAGGATTTTTTTAGTAACACATAATGGTTTATTTTCTTAGTCATCTACCAATAATTTTTGGTTGATGTACGCTTTCAGAGTTAACCAAATTTAATAATTAAACATAAAAATAAATATGATACCTAAATAATGATATGTTCTATGTAATTTTAGATTATCGAAATACCACTTCATATTCGAAAAAGATATAAGAAATCTTGACATAATATGAAAGAACAAAGAGATGATTGACGCACTTCAATAACATAATAAGAAAGTGATGCAATCTATTATTTAAAGAAAATAAAAATAAATGTATTATAACACAATAAAATAAGAACATTGTAGAGAAAAATAGAGAGAAAATTCTTATTGATTTGGGATGAATTACAATGGAATAGAACCCCTAAAGTGACTTAGCCACCAAGTAATAATCCCTAAAATCTCTCTAAAATATAGACATTCACCTCAAATACAATTCTATTTATAACACTCTCACATGAATGTCTATTCAACAGATAATATGCCTCGTTAAAACCTTAATTAAAATAAAACCCAATAGGAAAAAAATTCTAGAGAAGGGAAAAGAGTACACATGTTTAGAAAAACGTCTTTTGGTTGCCTCGTTAAAAACCTTGCAAGGAAAACCCAGTGGGACAAAATCTTGTAAGGAAAAAAGAGTAGAATGCATATTAACTCTCCTTGATGAGAGCACCAATTCACATTCTTGAGCCTCCGCATCCCAATCTTGTATCGGTAGATATTTGATGAACAAAACAACCATAGTATCACTTGAATGAATATGTTGCACCTTGAAATCACCATTCTTATATATGTGTAATCTCTTCATATAATGTTGTGGAATAGCCTTTTCAATATCTCCGTAGATATTGTCGTTATCATATTATCATGCTTATAGTTATAGCAAGATGCATATGTGCACAAATTGCACTTAGGATTGTATATGCTTTAAGCGATTTGAATCCTTCATGGATTGTCATATAAGTTAAGTCATATAAGCCATTTAAATAAACTTAGATGCATATCAAGTTTTCATATCATGCTAGACATCTAAGATAGATAAAAGTGATTGCACACACCATTGACTTTATACTTTCAAGTGTTTCAACTATAGGTCCAAAACTATGTCTTTCATATGAAACCAATTCTACTTGAATTTTTTCTTCAGACTTAAGATCCTTATATATATTTAACGTTATCATATATGTAATCAACGAACATTTTATATCGGTTCCAACCACCTATTTTTTCATATAAAAAAAATAACATAGAAATCTCTTCATTCATATTTTCAGGTACCTGAACTACTCCTGAAATTTTATGAAGTGTTATGTCATGTGATCTTCTAGATTACTTGCCTCTTTATTATGATCATTTTGATAATTTTCTCATCTTCTTTATCAAGAATTTTATTTGAAACCGATTTGTCTATACACTTTAAGCGTACCATAAATTTTGTCCTTCTAGGACTTATTTTAATATGAATATTTACAGTGAGAATATAGTTATTTTCTTTGGGTCAACAAATGCGCCCGGTATGCTTTGTCCTATATTGCAGATGAATTATCTTTTTATGAACTTCAAGTTCATATTATCAATTCGAGGATCTAGATGTACAAATGATAATTCATTCCACGTAACTTTTTCACAACTGTTTATCCTGTCTCCCCCTCATGTTAGAAAAACTAACTTTCTTCCTCAATTTTGGAAACCCATCTTTTTGCATTATGGTGTTAATGAAAATATACACCGCACATCAATAATAATAAGATGATATTATTTGGCTCCTGACCCTGAACCACTTGTGAGAGGAGAATGTAATATACTTTCGTATATAATGTATATCTAACGGATATAGATAACTTTATTTTCATAAACAATAATTTAGCTATTAAGTGGAGGCACTCAATAAATCATTTTGCTAAATCAATTGTGTTGTAAACCAACTTATCAAGATGAACTTTCTTGAATAGAAAATATGAAAATTGTGCTCGAAATTAAATCATTGAGCAAGTTACCTTGCAAATACCATGTTGAGAGTTAATAATAGTCACACATGTCACCATCTCATAGATGCATCTTATGTAGTATACATAACAGGTGAATGAGTTCATATTCACCTTTAATATTTTCAGCATTCATGAGATTTAATCCCAATTTTAGTTGGTCTATTAATTAGTGAGAACAAGCAACATAAGAGAATTCGTAAAGAATTTTCTAGTTCTTTAATATTTATCCATGTGAATTCTCTTTTATTTTTGCACATCATACTTAAATTAACATGGCTAAATCAATTATACCAACTGCATAAATTATCAATATTGATAAACTTTAGGTTTACACCATGACGTGTGAAATTATCAATAAACTTCAAGTTTATTATGATATGAGTTTTTATATCAATAACCTATACTTTATTGTGGTATTTTTTTTGTAAATATTTGTGTAGTAAAATTCTTGGAGAATAAAGCGGGTAGCTTTTCACATATATATTACCCCACTACAAGTTATAGCAATAGAAGATATTAAATCGTTCCTTTATTTTTTGTCTCAATATAACCAACCGTTTTCACGAATACTTTAGAAACTGAATAAGTTTTTCTGAGACTTACTACGTCACAATACCTCATCGATAAGCAATTTTATTTCTCCAAAATAGTATAGTTGGCTCTTCCAGAGCTTTCAATAATTTTGTAAAACAACATATTCATCAATATCCATATAGTGAATATCTCTTTCAAGGAGAAAGTTAGACCATTATGATCATGGTCAAAATCATTATATATGTTGCTTCTATTACTTTTGTCCTGTAATAATCTCATTGCCATTATATTTTGGCATAATCACAATAGGTACGTGGTCAATGACCATTCATGCTATAATAATGAAATATTTTCTTATTTCATCTCAAACCTCTTTCTAGAGAGTAGTGTGGTATATCCACTACCACTAGCACGTTCATATTCTTTCGAGAATGAATACGTATTCATACATCAGATGTTGCCATATTCATATCATGAATGGACTATAATCATTTACATGTGCTTTACAAAATCTCATGTCAAATCGATGACAAACATTACTTTCACAGAGTGAATGATTATTTTGAGAATTCTTATTATTCTTATTACCACAATGATGACGATTATAATTTCGTCTACATCCATGGATACCTTCACGGTAATAATTTTATGTTTTTTCAAACTTATCACATACTGTTATCACATTCTCTTAAGGGAATGAGAATGAAGCAAATTCAATGAGACATGTTTCCACTTCTTGTGCTCATAATCATACATTAATTTAATTATAGTAAGACATAGAAATTTTTTACCACTTTGGGTGGTTATAATTTCTTACAAACTCTATTAGAGTTATTATTAAAATTTATTGTCTTTAATTGTATTTAAAATTAAATTATAAAATTTCAAGAATATAAAAGAAGAAAATAAGGTAAAATACTTACCTTAAATCCATAATTTATTTATGAGGGAAGTTCATGGACCAATTGACAATCATTATACTCAATATTATGTATAAGTTAAGCACCATGCATGTATTCCAGAGCCTCTACTCAATTGATTGGAGTCTCGTGTTGATAACGTGTTATAAAACAATAAAGAAGAAGAAAAATATTGCAGAGAAAAATAGAAAGAGAGAATTCTTATTGATTTGAGATGAATTACAATGGAATAGAACCCCTATATTTATAGTAAAAAGGTGACTTAGCCACCAAGTAATAATCCATAAAATCTCTCCAAAATATAGACATTCACCTTAAATACAATTCTATTTATAACAGAATGCACTTTATAGACATATTTTTAGACATCTTTTAAATCAATTCTATATCTATATATAAATATAAAGCTAGGAATTGACATGATGATGTGGCAGTCCTCTAAAGTCAGCATTCTTATTTATTTTTTTCCTTTTTTTTTGGACTTTCATCCTATTTGGTACAATCTCCATTATTAAACTGTTTTTCCTACATAATTATTGGTATGAGTTAAAATAGGAGAGGAGAAGGAAATTTTGGAATTGAATTGCATCTTTCAGTATATACATTAATTATGAATATTAATATTAAATAAGGGAGAGGAAGAGATTCCCCATTTATCCCTTTTCCCGTTTTTTCTTGCGTTTCCCCTATATTTTCCATTTATTTATGTTATCTATCATAATAGGAACTTCAATTTAGTATTGGTATTTATGTTCTCAAAATTCATGTTCTTCCAAAATGAGTGGAAGGACTGCACCAATTAATACAAATAATGGTCGCAGTTTGAAATGACACCTTAAAAAAAAAAGGCAGCATTGACGTTGAATGAGAATGCTCCAAGAAGATTTCATTCTTGAACAAAAATTCATATTTTGATTTATTTCATCTATTCCATGACCGGAACATGGGAGCCAATATATCATATCCTTGGTTTGGTACTCAGGATCCCGAACCAAGGAGGCATTCTGGCGGACGCATGCATGTAGGAAGGCCGACGACTACCCTCTTTTTGTGCTACTCCTAGGGCGGGAAGAAGATAAGAAAACACGAAGCTTCTATCCTGTAAGGTGCAAATAATCAATTTTGAAAGAACTTATTGTCAACCTCTTTCAGATATGGATCCAAGAAAAGCAGTGAATTGGAAGAGGTATCTACCACCAGTGGCCAGCGACTATGTGTTCTTTCCCTTAAAGAAGTCTCCATGATGAGTTTATTCTTTTGTGCAATTTTATATGAAACTTCACAGTTTGACTTAGATTTGAAAATCGTTTGGACGAAACAGTTTCAGAAAATTTGAAAAATAAAAATCTGTTTCTTTCCATATTAAACAAAGTTTGAATCTTTTTTAGAGTGTCAACAATCATTGATTTTTTTTCTTGGTATTTTTATCTGCTTTTAAGGATTATTTTTCAAAATATACTGGTTTTCATTTTCGGGTTTTTTTATATTCTTTTAAAAGTGATCTCAAAAGATATAAAAGGGATTTTTGGATTTTAAGGGTAATTTGAAGAAGATATTGATTTTCATTTCCGTGGGTGTTTGCGTGTTTTGCAGGTATCACTTTTGGGAGGTGCACGCGTAAAGGCAGTAGAGTAGCAGTTATACGCCGCAGCATCGGGAGTATACCTAGTCGAGGGTTCCAGGTTCTATTCGCGGAAACTAGTACCTCCCGCCTCCTGTTTCTCTGTCTCCTGTGTTAATTACTTTGTTGCCGTAGTATTTCGTACTTGTCTAGTCAGTCTAGTGGGCTTGTAGTTACTATTTGCTCCCTTTAGTGTTCTGTGTGGTGTTTTTTCTCTTTTTTCATTTTTAGACCTTCGTAGGTATAGAGACTGTGGTTTGTAATGGCAGAGTAGGGTCATGTCCTCGGGAAGGTCGGGGAGGTCGGGTGGTGGAAAGGGGGTAGGGCAAGGGCCAGGGGTGGGACGGGGCCCAAAGGGGGTAAAGCGAACAAGGTAGCCTGTAGGTTGAGAATTAGATCGGGAATATAGGGACGTTGACGGGTAAGTCTATAGAGCTGGCGAAGATTCTCCAAAAGAGAAGGGTCAATATAGCGTGCGTGCAGGAGACTAGGTGGGTAAGATCGATGGCGAGGAATGTAGACGGGTATAAATTGTGGTTCTCCGGAGTCGTGAAGGGCAAGAACAAAGTGGGCATTTTGGTGGATAGGGAGATTAGAGAGTCGGTGGTAGAGGTCAGACGAGTGAATGACAGATTGATGGCGATTAAGATAGTAGTTGGAGGGAGCACTCTAAATGTCACAAACAGTCTTGGACGAGGAGGTTAAGAGGCGCTTCTGGGAGGATCTGGATTAGGTGGTGCGGGGTATTCTGCTTACGGAGAAGATATTCATAGGAGGGGATTTCAATGGTCATATTGGGTCGTCTGCTGGTGGCTATGGTGAGGTGCACAGTGGCTTCGGCTTTGGTGATAAGAACGGGGGTGGTACCTCACTGTTGGATTTCGCTAGAGCTTTTGAGTTGGTGATAATGAACTCTATGTTCCCGAAGAGGGAGGAACATTTGTTTACTTTCCGGAGTATGGTGGCTAAGACTCAGATTGACTATCTCCTCCTCAGGAGGTGTGACAGGGGGTTGTGCAAGGATTTCAAGGTGATCCCGAGTGAGAATCTCGCAACCAACATAGACTCCTGGTGATGGATGTCGGTATCTTGTTGAAGAGGAAGAAGAGGTCTGTACGGGGTCAGTCGAGGATCAGGTGGGGAGCTTTGTCTAAGTATAATACAAATGAGTTGGAGGGCCGGCTGATGAATATGGGTGCCTGGAAGAGTGGTGGGGACTCTAGCACTACGTGGACGGCGACGGCGACGGCGAACTGTATAAGGGAGGTAGCAAGAGAGGTGTTGGGAGTTTCGAAGGGTTACTCTGGCGGGCACCGAGGTGACTGGTGGTGGAATGATGTGGTCCAAGTTAAAGTGGAAGCCAAGAAAGTGGCTTACATTAGTTAGTAGAGAGCACCGACGAGGATTAGAGGAGAGAAAACAGAGAAAGATATAAGGAGGCTAGGAAGGAGGAGAAATTAGCGGTCACAAAGGCTAAGACTGTTGCTTTTGGTCGGCTTTATGAGGAACTTGGGAGCAAAGGTGGGGACAAGAGGTTATTTCGGTTGGCCAAAGCGAGAGAGGAGAAGGCTCGCGACCTGGATCAAGTGAGGTGCATCAAAGACGAGGACGACGAGTATTGATGGAAGAGGCCCAAATTAGCCAAAGATGGCAATCGTACTTTCAAAAACTTCTGAATGAAGAGGGGAATGAAACATTGTGTTAGGGAAATTGGGGCACTCCGAGAGTCACTGAAACTTTAGGTATTGTAGGCGCATTAATTTGAGGAGGTCGTGGGTGAGATGGGTAAGATGAGTCGAGGCAAAGCGAATGGACCAGATGAGATTCCAGTAGAGTTTTGGAGATATGCGGGTAGAGCAGTCTTAGAGTGTCTGACTGGATTGTTTAATGTTATCTTCAGTACGAAGAGGGTGCCTGATGAGTGGCGGTGGATTACAATGGTTCCGGTGTACAAGAACAAAGGGGATATCCAGAATTGTAACAACTATAGGGGTATCAAGTTACTAATCCATACCATGAAAGTTTGGGAGAGGGTGGTGGAAGGGAGGATAAGAAGGGGGTGTCTATATTGGAAAACCAGTTCGGGTTCATGCCGGGTCGTTCTACCACGGAAGCTATCCACCTTATCAGGAAGTGTCACACCTCCTTTTTATCACGCCCCAAAGGGTATGGGAGTTTTTCCACTTAAAGTGACATTATTCGAAATGGGATTATTTTATTTATTAGAGTCGCCACTTGGAATAGTTTATTTGGTGTCCCAAGTCACCGGTTTAAATCCCAAATTGAGGAATTTTTCTGTTTAAATTGTCTGCGATCCAGAAAATCCGGGTAAGGAATTCTGTTAACCCGGGAGAAGGTGTTAGGCACTCCCGAATTCCG